>PVJH01009182.1:0-80580 GCA_004026705.1 Nesogale talazaci | reverse complement strand
TGGACCTCTGGCAAGCAGGGGCTTGCCTATAAACCCATTAAAAAAAAAACCCAAAAAAAAACTTTCAAATGGGTCAAAGGGGACATCAAATGATAGGTGTGGCATTTTAACCTCACTACACCTGCCATAACCCATAACCAACCTTACAATGACCTCTGTATAGGCTATGCAAACCCCTTGATTGTGGTAAGAAGGGGCTTACCAGAGAAGTAATCCTCGTGGGTCCCTGCATATGCATTTTAGGCTTCCACTGTCACTGTCGCTTTCTACTAGCGTTCTGTTAAACAATTTAAGCTTTGATGCAGCTTAAATCCTTCAGATTTGGATTAATTTTGGACAATCCTTGGATCACACAGGCCTGTGAGCTTCTTCCATGCGGACTTGGTTGATGTCTCACTTAGATGGCTGCTTATTTGAAGACAACCTGTTAAGACCCCAGAGACTGTTCTTTCTGATAGTGTCTGGTTTCTTCTCCACACTTTGCTATAACCCCCACATATCTCTTCAGTGATCTCTTCATGAAGGTGAGCATTGGGTAGACCCATGTGATAAGTACTCACTGTTCTTAAATTGGGACTAGAATTAAGTGCAAGCCCCAAAGTCCCTTATACAGGTATGGTTTCTACGTGCCTCTCTATAAAGACGTGGTCCCAGATGCTCCAGCAATGCCTGAGCCCTGGTTATGTCAGTCAATGAAGGGGAAGGGAGGGGAATGAACAATGGAATCCCCAATGTGTCCAGCTTTCCAAACCCTGAACATGAAATGAAGGACAACCTGTTGCTCTCAAGTTCACCCCCACCCATAGAGAATTGAATAGAAATACAGCGCTTTACAGGTGGTGGCTTGCAACCACTTTGTCCAGTAGGAACCCAAGCTCAGGGAATTGCTTGGTCAGATCTGAGTCTCCGACCATCCAATGTCACTGCTCAGGACACCTCTCCCCATGGTTGTCCATTGTGGCTTTGGAAGAGTCGGGGTCCCTGACTCCAGGAAGAGGACGTCTGAAAATTTAGGTGGCACCTGCTCTGAAGAGGCAGTGAGGGTGGTCCCATGGTCTGTCTTAGTCAGCTTCAAAGCTATTAACAAGGCATGCTCTGCCACCACCATGCTGTCCAGGGAGCTGCCACCACCTGGCCCAAGACCAACACACCTGACTACATCACATCTGGACCCCACTCACAGTCTTGCCCAGGCTGCACCCTGCACGGACCCGCTCTCTCACCCATGAAAACCTCCGTCATCTACGTAGCTCCAGTGACTTCACAGGAATCAAAGTAAGGTCCAATGCTTCCCCCTGCCTGGTGAAAATCCGTTGAAACAGCACCTTCTCATTGGGGCATGTATTGTTCTCTTACTTTGTGTTACACCCTTTTTGTGTGTATCTAGGGCACCTTTTTCTATTTGGTATTTCTGGTCAATTGAATTGACTTTCAAGAGATTGGTATGGATTAATTGTGTTAGCCCTTCTTGACTTCTGCTAATGTTTTTCTATATTGTTTAAAGAGATTTTAGCTTCAATTTGTATGGAGTTTTAGCTTTTGTTTGCTTTCTTTCTCTCTGCCACTGGCTAAATATATAAAAATTCTCGATGCCTCTAGAATATAAAATTATTTCCCATAGATATGATTTCCTGTCCTTTGACACAGAGGTGGGTGAGAGTGAGAGGCAGGAGGATGAGAAGGAGGGAAAGTGCTTCAGTCACATCACAGGCAACCTGTCCAACTGTTCACCACAAGAACAGCAGGTGAAACACACTAGCATCTTCCTGGGAGACAGACGAGGCTCTCTGCTTCCATAGAAGTCTCATAGTGATTGTGCTTGTTGAAAATGCCAAGAGTACATAGGCAGGATTCTATTTACATGAAATCTATGAAAGACAAAGTAATTTAGGGAGTGAGGCTCACAGAGAGGCCATTGGCTGCCTGGGTGGTGGGGGTCAGAGTGGAGAAGAGGGGTCACAGAGGGTGCTGAGGAGTGAACTTTGGGGCTATGGTATGTCCATGAACCTCTCTGTGCTGAATGCATAGGTGACAGCTGACTGAATTTACATCTTAAATATGTGCTCTTTGCTGTCTGGCAAACCTTCCTCGCCAAAGCAGTTCTTGAAACCCTTTTTAGAGTATGGATTTGGGGGGGGGAGAATAACATTTGGAGAAAACTGATCTTAGTAACCTTGATTTGCTGCTCCCCTTATAATTCTCTTCTTAATAAGCTTTCATCTCTGTCACCAGTGGCCTTTTTCATGTGGGCATGAACCTTGTTCATAGTACTATATTCATTATTTATCACAATAAATAGTCTTCTTCGTATTTTCTGCTAGTTATTGCAAACGCACGAGAAGGCACATTTTAATGGTGTTTTATTCCTAATTTCACAAATTGCATCATCTCCGTGTGTATGTGTTTAAATAGATAAATATTAAGAAGAAAATCTCACCACTTGGTTTTATAACCTGAAGCTGGTGCTTATTGAAGACACTTATTAGTTCCAATCTCCTGGCTTCCTATAAGTCCTTCCCAATGATTAGCGTTTCCAGAGAGAGTCAACCTAAATGGAAAACACAGGCAGCCTTCCTTGCTCCTGTTCTTAATGTGAATGCCTCCAAGCTTTCACAGTAATTGATTTAAGATTGTCTCCCATATTTCAGACTCCTCCCTCCCATCTTGTGAGTCTGTGCTGATTTGGGGGCTACTCGTTGATTTCTCTTCTGATCTATTGCAGAGCTGACCGCAGGAACAAAATATCACGACTTTGTTTTTCTTCTCCTTTGACCCACGGATGCGACCATCAGTGCTCTGTGAGAGTGTTGTGGAGTTTCATGTGGGTGTCTGCTTCAACTCTCACATGAACACTGAGATGCGAACTGACAGATGCGAGATTCTAATGCACCAGTCGTTCCTCGGGAGCTTCTGGAACTCTCTCTGGACTCACCAAGAGTGAGCATAGACTCGGCCGCTGTGAGTTTGTTCAAGTGGTAGTTTTCTATGTGTCTGGTCTTTGCGGGTTCTGATAGTAACTTGTTGCGAGTCTTAGGAAGCACATTCAGAGTAGCCTCTTTCTTGTGACGACTGACATCTTTCATGTAGCCTGAGCAGGTCCGGTCCCCAGAGAATGTAGGTTCTGGGATAGAACAGGTCCAGGCCAGCCAGGTAGCAGGTCAGTGCACGTGTGATAGACTTGAAGGCTTGAAGCATCTTAACATCCATTTCACAGGCTGAATGCAAGCCTTGAGGAAGGGACTCACCTATTCCTTCATCCTTCATCCCCAGGCCACCATGAGCAGACCCTGTGCTGAGACCCCCATGGAGTTTCTCTACTGAGTCTCTCTCTGTCTCTGTGTCTCTGTGTCTCTCTCTCTCTCTAACACACACACACACACACACACACACACACACACACACCAGGTCTGAAGCCACTCAGACAGAGTGAATTCAGAGACTTTCTCAATAGGGAGGGTGATGGTGGGGTGAAAGTTTACAAGCCTGACACACACCTTTCATGATTTAAAACCATCCAGTAGGTATGTTCTTACACTGTTTGAAATGACTGCCTCTTGATCCATGCACATATCACCATCCTTAAAGTTCTTCTCATGTTTCCTGGGATTATACTTATCTCATGTTCTACCCAGTGTGTATAGAACCAGCTCTCGGATGTATCACTCTTTCCTTAATTTTTCTTTTTTACATTATCAGTAGTTGCTCTTGTATTTTTGTTTCTGTCATTTTATTTGTGAACTATTTCAGACATACAGCAAAGCACTGAAAAGGAGTAACAGGTTCCCATTAAAGTACCACACCGTTATTAAGAAAGAAGAAGCATTGTTAAAGGAATTCTGATCTTAATTTTTCATGAAAGGTTGCTTTGCAGATGCAGTTAAAGCAACATGGACATCATTACTTCCCTCTTCTATCCTAAAAATTGCTGAGCAGGTTCTGGGATAGAACAGGCTAATTGTCCATTCCTTCTTTGTTAAAGCATTGAAATAAGGTGGAAGGAATATAGAGTCACTGAATCAGAAAGAACGAAGGGACATTCACCCATTTCAAGAGGGGGCATATGTTCAAGAGCCTTTGGTACAGACAGAAGAAGCCCAAGGCACTGGTAAAAAGCAAGGCTCCAGGAATTGTCAGGATAATGATTGGGATGCTTCAACAATCTGGTGGAGCACTGGATGCACACACTGTCTGTGCCAGAAAGTGTGGAAGACAACTAGCTGACCAATAGACCTGCAGAGATCAGTATTTTACTGATTCTAAAGAATGGTGACCCAAAAGAAGATGGAAATTATATCACTGACATCACATACTAGCAGTGGTTTTCTGGATCTCATCCAGCAACAGTTATAGAAGTACATCAACAAAGAGCTAGAAGAAATTCAGGCTAGATTCAGAAGAGGTTCTGGAACAAAGAAAATCACTGTTGATGTTAAAGGTACCTTGACTGAAAACAAAGAATACCAAAAATGTGTTTACTTGTGCTATATTGACTATGTCAAGGCATTGGACTGTATGGATTGTAACAAACTCTGGGTAGCTTTCAGAAGAAGGGCAATTCCAGAATACTTCATTGTTATCATGTAAAACCTGTGCATGGATCAAGAGGTAGTCATTTCAAACAGTGTAAGAACACACCCACTGGGTGGTTTGAAATCATGAAAGGTGTGTGTTAGGCTTGTACACTTTCACCCTACCATCAGCACACTCAGCAGGTAATCTGAGGATCTGGATTATATGAAGAATGATCTGGCATCAGAATCATAGGAAGGCTTATTAAGCTGCCATCTGCAGGTGGCACAGCCTTGCTGGCTGAACATGAGCAGTTGTTGATGAAGAGCAAGTGTAGCAGCCTTCCACATGGATTCCAACTCATTGTAAAGAAAGCCCACATGCGCACCACTGGACCAGTGGGCGACGTCATGATAAACAGAGCAAAAACTGCCGTCGTCAAGGATTCCATCCTGCTTGGATCCAGTTAGGGCTCATTGAAGAAAGTAGACTGTATATTGCACTGGGGAACTCAGCTGTCCAAGGCTTCTCTGAAGTGTGGAAGAACAAGGGCACAGCTTTGAGAACGACGCTGCACTTCACCCAGGCCATGGTCTGCTCAGCTGTCTCCTAAGCAAGTGAAAGTTGGAACTTGAACAAGGACGGGTGTTGAATAGGACTGTGGGCTGACTGGAGGCTTTCGAATTATGGCGCTGGCTAAGAACATTGAAAGTCCCAAGGACCACCAAAAGAATTGACAGATCTATCTTGAGAAAGTGCAGTCAGAATGCTCCTGGGAAGAAGAGCTGGGTCGACGTCTTCTCACGTACTTTGGACATGTCAGGAGAGACCAGTCCCTGGGAAAAGACATCAAGCTTAGAAAAATAGAGGGTTGGCAAAAAAAAAGAGAAAGATCACCCAGGAGATAGACTGACACAGTGGCTCCATCAAGGGACCCAAACCTAACAATACTTGTGAAGGTGGTACAGGATAGGGTCAGTGTTTCTTCTCCTGTACATGAGGTCGCTGGGAACCAGAACCCACTGGACAGGACCTAACCACAGCACTGATACATGCACACACACACTTTACTTGTTATATATAAAATACATCTATATAAATATGTTTATAAATTGAAAGTATGTATCACAAACATAAGCGAGGGTCCGTGAGAAATATTCCCGTGGGGGTTCCAGTTCTGACATGCACAATTGAAACACGTCTCTGGAATCCGCGGGTGGCTACAGACACGTCCCCTCAGTAAAGCACGTGCCTTCATCTCACATGACATCTTACACAAAGCCCAACCACACTGTGACGTCCAAGGAGACCTGGGGGGCCACCTCCGGTCAAGGCAGAGAGGCTGGTCCCAGATGTGAGGACGTCTCCTTCTCCATCACTTTAATAGATTCTTTTGAAGGACACAAGATTATCAAAGGGATGAATTAGGAGGACATTTTAAGAAAATTAAATACTTGACTGGTGGTAATAATAAAAGGACAGAATTGTTGCATGAGTTTATTTCTACCCCCCGTCCCACATTATGATAAGGTGCCTGCTTCCTCTGAAAGACAGCCAGGGCGGTCCTACGAGACTTTCCTTGGGAAACTGTACCCCACCAACCCCACAACCCTGACCTGCAGTCATCAGACTTGTCTCCCCAACTTCAAGAGCATTTCCAAGGAGCAACATTTCTGTCCCACGAGTGTGCCAAACTGCCGTTCCAACATGGTGTGTATTTAAGGTGCCCAAACATCCTGCTTTTTAACAATTTGTCCCGTGGCATTTTAAAACTAAATAAATATATTACAATACAACTTTTGCATTCTGTGAACATTTTTGTTGCTCCATATTGACCAAATTTTTAATCAAGAACTGCCTCCTCCCCCAGGTCCATGGTGTCCCGCTTAAACTCTGGTCACTTTAGTCTAAGTAGAAGAGGCCAGAACTCTTGCAGGAAAGAATTAAGAGAAGGAAACGCTGCTTCAAACATACATAGATTTCAATAGAGGACATGTTTTTAAAAAAGGAAGAAGAGGAAGAACCACACAGTTTAATATTGATGTTTTTTAAATCTAATAAAGTCTTGTAGAATTCCGAAGCAGTATTTTACTTGCCCTTATATGTACTGTGTTCAATACATGCACACATATCTCTGTGTCCATAAATGATATGTACAGTTTTATCTTTAAGGGTGTAACAATGGGAAAATGCACTCAAGTGTTCTTTAAACCTCGTGTTTCCACTTCCGCCGTGATTTCAAGGTGATGTGATTGAACTATGGAATGACTTGGATCTATGTACTAATCCCAATTAAAAGAAAGAAAGAAAATAGGCCCCAACTCAGAGTGACCTTGTTTACAGCAGAAGGTTGTGTCATTGTGCCCTGCGTCAGCCTCACGGGCCACTGTGTCTGCGCGTCTTGTCGAGGCCTTTCCACCACTTTGCTGCCTCGTGTCCTTGGCTTGTCATTATGGAGTTCAGCTCCTCTGCCGAGTCCTGAGGAGCGTGGGGTGGGCACAGGGGTCTCTTAGGATCACTGGGGAGCGCGGCTCTGAGTAAGAGGCTGAGGGAAGTGAAACTGGGGGGAGGATTATTCCGCACCCGAGGCAGGAGGAAGCATCATGCCTCTGAGAAAATTGGCAGGAAGCAATTTAGGAGGGGGATGCCAGGGGTCTGCTCCTGGAGATTCTTAGTCGGGGCGAGAAATGCTTCTATTCTCCAAGGGCAACTAAACATTGGAAGGTTTTAAGCAGAGAAGTGAGATATGCCATATATAGATTTTTATAGGGCTTCGGGGATAGATGGCGAAAAAGGGGCCAAGCAGGAATTCCAGCAGTTCTCGTGGGAGCTGGTGGTGGAGAAGACTGGGGCAGGTAGCTGTGGACACCAGCTGTGAGCACGTGTGAGGCCCCGGCTGTCGTTTGAAGGTCAAAGGGCCAGGTTGCACTGAGTGCTCTGCTGCGGAGCATGGCTTCAGGAAAAGAAGGGCTCGAGCATGACGGTTACATGTGTTGACATGTAGAGTGAACGCTGGTTTTCCTTCGGTGCCAATTAGTTTATCATGCCCTCTGACTTCTTTGTTGGAACATGAATTATTCGTATTTGCTGTTTTCACTGTATAAAGAAAACAAAACTAACCCACAGCCACCGAGTCCATTCGGATGTCTTTGTATGTCTTAGGAGAGTAGACAGCCTCATCTTTCCCCCATGGACAGCCTGGTGGGTTTGAACTGCTGGCTGGAGATCAGCAGTCCAAACCGTATGCTGGATCACTACCAAGCCTTCTAACACTATAGGGAGGGGAGATTTTCTTTTGGATATTCCTTTCTTTCTAATCGTAACAAGTTCTTTCTGTGAGAAAACACAGACTGGTGTGATATCAATGATGTCTTTGAGGCCTAATTTGTGCCTCATCTATTTTGGCAAATGTTCCCTCTGTTCTTGTACTAATGTGTTGACTCTTATTGTTGCCTGTAATTATCTAGATCCATTTGTATCTTAACGATATATCCTTAAATTGTACTGACTTGATCTATCATGTCCGAGAGAAATAAGCTATGATTGTCAAGTTGTCATATTTTCCTTATTGTTTGTCAGTTTTGTTTTGTGTATCCTTAAACAGAATATATCAGGGACGTGTATATCTCGCTGATTCGCCCTTTCACAGCCACTGGATGCAAACCTGTCAGTGCCCTCTGGCCTCTCGCTAGATAGTATCGTCACAGCGGCATATAGAAGCTCATACTCTCTGCCTCCATACAGCTTTTTGTTACTCTTACGTTATCCTGGTGTTTTTTTTCCCGTTTATTACTATAAATGACAACTGATTTTATCATCAGGAATGCTTTGCGCTTTTAAATCATTCTGCCTAATATTGGCACATCAACTTCGTTTTACCATTGTTTACCTGGTAGCTTTTTCTACTATAATTTCCTTTTTAAACCATGTGACCACATAATTTGGATATCTTTCTTATAAATAATGAACAGCTAATGTCTAGAATCTATTTCTACCAATTCCTGTCATTTAACAGCGACTTGAATCCCTTTCCTTTTAATGGAGAGGAAAGCGTTTTTCCTCCTCCTCTGGTTTCATGAAGAAAGTAGAGAACTCTTGGGCCTTCTCCAAACTCCAACAAACTTTATTATCATCGGTGATATGATTTCAAGTGATTTCTGCCACATTGCGCACACACAAACACCCCTTAGGTTTTCAAATCTTGTCTTTCTTTAGATTTATAATTATCCTTATTCTACTTGTTCCTCTTTATTCCCAGAACCAATAAGATTTTTTTAAAAGTGATTTTAATGATCAGCCTTAATATTAGAATTTAGACAGTTTATGTATAAAAGTTAAGTGTGATCAATATCACATAAAAGACCTTGAGATGCTTGAACAATTACCACATCTAATAACCCCTATATTGTTATAGATAGAAAGAGTTTTTATGTTATATGCTCCCTGTCATTGATGCACAGCTGATTCACAGCCACCCTGTAGCAAAAGGTGAACTGCCCTTTAGGTTTCTGAGACTGTACCTTGCTGTCACAGAGGCAGCAGCCAGCTTCATATTTCTACCAAATTACTAGTGGGTGTCCTCTGCTGACCTTGAGATTGACAGACCCATGAAGAGCCATGCAGAGCCCCCTATTCCATCAGGGTTCTTCTGTTTCACATATAGAAAGAAAATTCCATTCCCTGCGTCAAGTCAACTCTGACTCACAGCCAGCCTATAGGGCAGAGTAGATGTTCCCTCTGGGTTTCTGAGGCGTTAACTCCTGACAGACCCTCAAAGTGCTCGTGGGGGTTTCAAACAGCTAACCTGGATGTTGACAGCCCAAGCCATGGCCCACTGGGCCCCCGGGCCCCCTCAGAGAGAGAGTGTGCTTATTTATTCCACAACACTTTCACTGGCCCACTCATCCTTATTGACTCAGCCCCATCACAGCCCCATCCCTCCGTCCCATATTCCTGCATTGGAGCCCGTAATTCCCGAAAGATCTTCTTGAACATAGGTTTTCATCTCAGGGAGAGCCTGAGGGAGGAACTCAGTTTTAGACATAATGATGGCGAGGAAGAGGACTTGGAAGTTTAGGGAGAGAGTATTTTTTTTCTTTCTTCTTTGCAATCCCTAATGAAGACAGAATGCTGAGTGGGGAACCTTAGGAGTTTGTAAGCCAGTTTCCACTCACACCCGTGCTTGGGCCCTCGAGTGGCACAGACAATGCGTGTGTGTGTGTGTGTGTGTGTGTGTGTCCCGTGTTCTATTTTATCACTGCTCTGGACCCGGGGACCCAGCTGTTGATGCTAGGATGTGGGGAGCTGCTGTGATGATGTGCACGACTTGCCCGGAGAGTGGGAGAGGAAAACAGGCTGGCTCTGTGGGATCTTAGGGGAGACCCGAGGATCGTGGCACATCATGGCGCAGAAGCCCCTTTGAGAAGGTAGTCCAAGACAGCCCAATCTGCTGGCGAGTAAGTGCACAGGTCACGCACCTCTCAGGCATCTTCCAAACGGAGGGAGCCCAGGAGGGCCCGAAGCCATACCTTTCTGGCTGGTGTGTGAAAGCCGCAGTCAATAATTTAGCGTTCAGGCTGCCTTTCCAGGAAGATGTCTTCCTTTGGTTGGGAAATGCAGCACCTGGCCCAGAGCCTCCACACCTTCCTGGTCCTGCCTGCAGGGGTGGAGGAGCAAAGGGGAAGCTGATGGCGTTTCCCTCACCTCACAGAACGCACAATACCCAAGGGAAGCGGGGGCAAAGCGTTCCCCCAAAGGGCGCTGTGAGTTGGTGAGTCTCCTGGTAGGTTTTGTGTCTTTTCTTCCTCTTCCCCTTTGTCCCTCCCTCTCTCCCTCCCTCCCAGCCTTCCTTCCTGCCTTCCCTTCTCAGACTGTCAACACCTCAAAGTCTGTTTGGGTTCCCTTTTTTTTTTTTGCAGTAGTAAATATTTTATTACTTAAAAAGGGAAGCAGTGTTTGTTCTTAATTGTTTTTGATTAAATATGCTAATTACATTTTGGAATACTAATGACACATGGTACTAAATGTTTTAATAATGCAGCGGGATAAGCTGGCAAATAATACAACAAATTAACCTGAAATGGCTACACAGCTCTCCTCATTTTAAATTGTAATAATGCAAAAAGGGAGGGGGGTGGGATCAGAACTGTGTCATTGACTGCAGAGGGCAAACATTTCTTATATGACAATTTTTGGCATTTTGATGCACATTCTGTCTAGGAGAATCCACTAGGAGACCCGTAGCTCTTCCAACAAGGGGCTGGCAGAGAAGGCCAGGTGGCTGTGCTCTGTCATCCACTGGGATCCATGTGGTCCAAGTCCAAAAATGGCCCAGTTGGATGGTGACCGCTGCTGCCAGCTTCCACCCTGTGGTCATCCCAAGTCCACCCCATCACAGGCAAGGGACAGTGGGTGGCAGGGCAGGTCCAAAGCCCGATGGCCCCTCCAGTGTCCACCATCTGCCCCAAGCAAGGGTGGCGTCTCTCTTGACGGCAGCCCAACAGACTGCAGGGACACCCGATGTGTTTACAAGCTTCCAAAAGAAAGCCCATCCTCCAGGGGCTGTGGCGCTGATACAGTAGCCCCGCAAGGAAGATGGCTTTGTCCAGGTGCCCAACGGGGTAGCGCAGAGCCAGCAGGAGACGTTTGGGAAGGGGGGAGGCGGCATGGGCAATTCCCGGTCTTCGCCGTGTTAGGAAGTGGTGAACACGTCTTGGGTGTCAGCTCCCTGTTTGTGGCACCCACAGGTCCGCACTGGGCCCCATGTGAAATCTGTGTCCTGGTACTCCCAGTGCGTGTGGCTGCCACCCCCTCGCAGAGAGGTCTTGTGAAAGAAGCCAAACCCAAAGTAGTCAGCTTCAGACCAGAGGTTCCCAATGGGGGAGAGTCTGCTCTCCCTCCCAGGGGAGATTTGACAACATTTTCACATGTTCCATCTTGGGGACGGTGATGAGGAGAGAGATCAGGGAGGCTGCCCATACCAGATACACAGAGCAGTCCACCACCACTGGGGACTGCCCAGCCCCACTGTCGGCGTCCCCTTCAGTAGGAAAACCTGCTGGGGAGCCACCCTCACTGCTCTTGGTGTTTAGTTTCCAAGTCAGCTTCAGCTCAGGGTGGCCCCACGGGCGGAGTAGGCAAGCTCCACGAGGTTTACAGAGCAATGTCTTTCCCGCGCTGCCTCTGAATGGCTTTAAACTGCCAACCTTGCAGTCAGAAGCCTAGCGCTCAAACTCTGGCGCCACCCAGGACCCCAAGGGGAAGAGACCCAAATACCGTCCTCCTCAAAACCAGCGCTGTGTCTGAGCCCCTGTAACAGTCTCCGTGTCAATCCCCTCACGTGGAGGACACAGAGGGCCTTTCCCCTCGGCCTCAAATTACTAAGGGTGAGGATGGGAGGAGGAGTGGGGAAGGAGGGGTCAGAGAGGGAAGGGAGTGGAGGTGTCGGTCCGACTGGCCCTACTCTCTTGTGGAAGCCCCAACAGGGACTCTCCCAGACTCACACAGAAGGGTCAGGCGTCTACCAAGCTCCCCTGAGTCCCGTCCAGCAGAGCAGGAACAGTCAGAATGTTGCAGGTCTCTAGGGAGACCCAATTCAGCAGAGAAGGGGCTCAGGACAAACAAGACCCCAGGTGTGTCCCCACATAGCCTGGGTCCTGAAAGCCCCCATTCATTCAGTAGAGGCCCCTCCTGCCTGACTTCGGGGGCCCCGAGGTGTTTGCAAGGTGCCAAAAGAAAAGTCGTACTCCGGTTGCTATAATAAAACAGCGCTTTATGGGAGCACCGTCTATGATTGGGTTACAAGACAAACACCCCTGGGGCCGTCCCCTGCGATCCGCCCAGCATGTTCCTGCAGGCCAGTGGTTAATCCATGCTCAGTGGCGCCCTCAGTGGAGCCCAGGATGTACAGGGGAGGGTGGGCTGTGCTGGGGCCAGGCAGAGGCTCTGGGTGTGGAGGGACTGAGAGTCCCTTTTCCTGGACTGGGAAGAACACCATCAACTCTGTGCCTGGTGCACGTCAGTAAGCAATGAGCATCCACCTCAAATGTTACTGCCTCTGGAGCCTCAAGTTCCCCAAGGGTCCAGCAAACAAAGACAACATAGCATCTATCTATCTATCTATCTATCATCATTTATCTAACTAATCTATCTTTCCATCTAGAGCTACCATATACAATCTGTTATCTATCACCTCTTCATCTAAGTTAGTTTTAGAGGTGGTTCTGACCCATAGTGACCTTATGCACAACAGAACAAAACACTGCCCTGTCCTGCACAAGCCTCCCGATTGTCCCTATGCTTGAGTCCATCGTTTAGGCCATCATGTCAGCCCATCCCCTCGAGGGCTTCCCTATTTTTTCACTGCTTCTCTACCTGTCACACAAGATGGTCCTCTGCAAGAACTGGTCTCTCCGAACAGCATGTCCAAAGTGTTTAAGACGCAGTCTTCCCATTCTTGCCTCTATAGAACATTTGGGTCAAACTCCTTTCAAAACAGATTGGTTTGTCTTTTAAGCACTCCATGGTATTTCAATATTCTTCTTCAGCACTACAATTAAAATGCATCGATTTATCTATGGTCTACCTAAATCAATGTCCAAATTCTACATGCACATGAGGCAATTGAAAATTCTGTGACTTGAGTCAGGCACATCTTGGTCCTCAAAGTAACCTCCTTGCTTTTTAAGACTCTAAATCTGTCTGTGCAGCAGATTTCCCAAAGGCCACTATCTTCTGATCTCTGGACTTCAATGAGCGCTGACTGTAGATGCCAGCAAGATGAAATAAACACTTGACAACTTCCATCTTTTCTCCATGTATCATGGTGTCACCTGTTGATCCAGTTGTGAGGATTTTGTGCTTCTTTACCTTGAATTGTTATCCACACTGAAAGCTACAATTCTTGATCTTCATCCAGAAGATCTTCTAGTCTTCCTCACTTTCAGCAAGCAAAGTGGCATCATCTGCATACTGCAGCTCATTAATAAGCCTTCCTCCAATCCTGATGCCACATTTACAAAAACCTTCACAAAAACCAGCTTCTCTGATTCTTTGTTGAGCATACACCTTGACTTTGTATGGTGAGAAGATACACTCCTGTCACTCATCTTTTGTCATCTAAGTCATATGGTATTCCCTTCTTCCATTCAAAGATCAAGAGACAATTCACACAACTACCTGTTGACCTATGTATAAGTTCCACATGAACACAATGAAGTTTTCTGGAATTCCCAATATGTTCAAGGTAATCTATAGTTTTCTGTGTTGCAGACAGTTGAATACCTCTCCATAAGAAAGCCCAAGTAAATATCTTCCTGGTAGTCTGTGATTTCAGCCACGAGTCATCTGACATCAGCAATGTTATCCCTTGTCCCACGCCCTCTTCTGAATCCACCGTGAACCTCTGGCAGCTTCCTGTCCATGCATTCCTACAACCTTTGTTGGATGATTTCATCAAAATCTTACTTGCATGCAATGTCAGTGATATTGTTCTGTACAACCCAAGCATTCAGTTGGCTCACCTTTCTTTGGAGTGGGTGAACATATGGATCTCTTTCAATCAGTTAGCCAAGTAGCTGTCTTCTAAATTTCCTGGCGAAGACCAGTGAGAGCATTCATTGCTTCAACAGCTTGTTAAAATATCTATATATCTATCATCTATCTATTCATAGCTATCTATCTGTGATCTATCCTTTCATATCTATCTATCTATCATCTAGCTATCTAAGGTTCCTTGGGAAGCAACACCTGGAAAGGGATAAGAGAGGAAAGGCAGGTGAGGGGCCCAAAGAGGTCACAGCAATGCCTCCACAATAATCTATGGATACCAGACAGGAGTCCAGTCACAGACCAGTAAGGAGGCAGAAATGACTCACAGGTTCTTGGGGCTCAGCCCCTGGCTAGACTGCATGTGAAACCCCCTCTTGTGGACCTTAAGGTGCAGCTCCAGCCCAGCCCACCACTCATAGCTGGACAGTGGGTCCTTTCTGTGTTCCACCTGGTGCAGGGAAGACTCTCCAAACTCAGGCACTGTGTGTTGCCGGCCCGACACCCAGCAGAGAATCCTGGAAACAGTGACCCATCACAAGGAGGAAGATCCTGGTGAGCTGCATGTTCACCTCCCTCAGCTTTTCTCCAAAGGACCAGTGTCCCAGGTCTGCAGCGGTCAATCTGTTACAGGGTAGAGCAGTCCCTGCCAAGAAGAGAACCTTGGGACACCAGGTGGGGGGTCAATGCTGGCCTCTATGCTCCTGATAAGTCAAAGCTGACGTGGTGGCGGGGGGGGGGGAGGGTTGGAATGGGCTAAACACACATACATACACACACAGATGCATGTCTCATCAAAGATTAGTATTACCCATGGTTTCAAATTGATTCCCACTCACACGCCCCTAGAGGACAGAGTAAAAGGGCCCCCTCGGGGTTCTAAGACTTCCAGCTACATAGTGGTTGGCACAGGGGACGGGTTAGCACTGGACAGTGACCCACTACTCCACTGGAGAAAGACGAGATGGTCTGTTTCCAGAGAGATGCGCCATCTTGGGAAATCGATGGAGTCAATCTCCTCTGTCCTCTCTGGTCCTTAGGCGTAGGGATAGGAGGAAGGAAGAAGGCACGTCTTTGGGGCCCTTTTGTTTCAAGGGAGCATCGTGATCACTTTCTAGAGTGTGAGCTAGCTTTGTGCTGGTGCTCTGAATAATGCCCCTCCCTCCTCTCCTGTCGGACAGCTGACACTTTAGGAGCTCAGGTGGGATAGAATTCGTCTCAAACCCTGAGAGTCAGAAAGATCCCCACAGTCTTCTTCACCAGAAGAAAGCCAGCCTGGCCCAAAGTCCTTTCCCCACCCTCCCCCCGACCCCCGACACACACACACACACACACACACACACACACACACAGACCGGGGCGAGAAGATGTCAAGTCATCCACCCTTGGGCGATTCTGTGCAGGATGTGGTGACAGGTTCAATGAATGAGGACCCGCCCTTCCCAGGAGAGGGACCGCGGCACACTAGAGATCAAACCCTCTTGGGAGTCCCTTGCAGCATACCTCCCCCATCTGCCTGCAGGAGAATCCAGACCAGTCTGTTCCGACGGGAGAAAGACCTACATTACTGCTCCCCCAGGAGGCCCGGCACGGCTTCGGGCGGGAATTCACTGGTTCCTTGGGAGAGCCGGGGAGCCTGGGGATGAGCGGAGCAATGGCAAGTCATATTCGAGTTGCTCACTCCAGGAATCCATGTGTAATTTCTGAATTGAATTGACCCTCTTGTGACTTAAAAACAGCTTGTCTAATTACTTGAGAATAGGGATTGTTCCATTCCTTATGAGTTCATTACATAAAACACTGCCGCTAAAGCTATGAGTGATCGTGCTCCCCCTCTCGCCCTCCCTGTCCTTGGGAATCCTCCACCTTGGAGCCAGGTCTGCAGTCTTGTCCACCTTCTCTGGTACATTGGCCCTCACCCTGAGCTCGGAGGTAGTCTGTATCTGGAGAATTCTTGATCAAGATTCAAAGTACAGGTTAGCCTTCAGGAGTTTCCACCACCCACTCCATGACCCTCTCACATGGTCCTGGGTCTAGAGCTGCACCTGGCTCAGGTGGGAAGAAGACCACTATCCTGCAGGCTCCTGGGAACTGGTGACCAGTTCTCCAGCTCACTGTAATGATGTAATCAACTACAAGCTAGAGAAAGGGACATTTGTCTGGAACCTTCTAGCACATCTGATCCTATGTCCGTGGGATGAGTTAGGAGGGAACATCACAGGGCCTCTTGATGGAAGCTTAGGACTCCTTTTTCCTGAATCCAGTCCCTAAAGCTTGGAATAGATCAGGCATGATCTCCTCACTGGCATTCCCCATCAGGTGCCATCCAATGAGTGACCCAGAAAGGACCAGGGTGCCAGAGCCCATTGCTCCCTGCAGATGTCACTCTCCTAGGGTCACGTCCTGATAAGCGTATTGCCTTAGATGAGGGAGAGTCAAGTCAGTTAAATCCAATACACTGGGCACATTCCAGACGTTCACCAGTCACGTGTGAACATGGTACACCAAAGTTGTGAGATGGTTGTGGTTTTGGACTGGGCTGAAACACACACACATCATTAAAGATCAGTATTACCCATTGACTCAAATAGATTCCTATCTACGGGGCTTCCAAGACTTTGAGTTACATCACGGTTGGTAAAGGACGGTTCTGGTGGGGAGAGGGGCTTGGCATTACATATGTAGACATAAACCATTCTATCACACAGCCCTGCCATGGTATCCCCTTCTCCACCTGGTCTCTTAACCTTGATGATAGTGCCTATGAACCATCCATTGGAGCCTCAGAGGCCGAATCTCTGCCATTCTTCCTTTCAGGTGGGAAAGAACAGAGAACCAAGTCCCTCTTCCTTAAGATACTCATTTCAGAATAGGATCAGAGGAAAAGTTAACCAGCAGCATACACCCTGAGAGAGGGAGTCCCTCCAGCATGCTGCTCAGGCAATCTCAGGATGGACCGGATTTTCCCAGATCTACGTGGATGTCGTGGAACCTCCAGCTGAGCCGCTCCAGTGTGTAAGTCTCCCTCCGCCAGAACGCTTCTTCTTTGCTCTGCCTACTCACCTGGGGGGCTCCGTAAAATGCCAGTGTTCCCCAAACGCCTTGTCTACGAGCTCAGCGTGTCACACCAGAAGATACATCCATTGTCTGTCCACTGCTTGCTTTTAGTCTTAGCTAACTGCTTCGTTTTATTATGTTCAGTGATAAGCCGTGAGTCTCAGCACGATTTTATCCTCAGTATATGCAAATCAGGCTAGTATAACAAAATTTGTCTAGTACTGATAACCAGGTCAGTGAGATGTTCTTTTACTCATCACCCATGTGCGCTCCTAGCATGTGCTCTCAGTGTGCCAATTGGGATAGGTAGATGGAGCAGAGAGCCCCCCTGTCCGCCCCTCACGTTCAGAGGATTGGTGAGGTGGTGGAGAGCTGGGCGCAGATTTCTGGAAGCGACAGTCCCTGGTTCCAGTCTTGAAGAATTTGTAGGGGGAATGGAGCAGCAGACGTGAGAAAGTGAGCAGGTTGGGCATTGAAGACGTCGTCGCTGTAAGACGTCCCGGAGAGACAACCTTCAGAGACCCCCCTCTCTTGATCACCTCAAGAGAGCACTGGGAGAGAGCGGCCAGGTCAGACTCACAGGTGCTGGGGCGCCCCGGGCTCACCTGTCTCCGTTGAGATCCACATTACCGGATGCTCGCATCTCGTGGACCGAGTGCTTCACGCTCTTTGTGCTCGAGTATGCCACTTCATCTTGATTTCTTCCTCCATCAGTGGGTGTCCTGATCTTGACTTCTAATCAGCCGGCACTGAAATGAAATGATCCCACTGCGGGTGCCATCTGACCACCCTGTCACAGAATTGTTCCGATTCTTTCTTTTTGCACCTTCCTGCTACTATCCTCATGCTCTCCGTTTTCATTCCATGCTCACCATAAACCTACACTACATCACTACTTTTTATAGTTTTCTTAGACAAGCAATTAACTTTTAGTACAATTGTACATAAGAAAATTGGTTTTTTATATTTGCCTTCATTTTATTCCTCAAGATCAACATTTCTTTTGTATCAAACCAAGTTCTGAGTGCCATCATGTTTTATTTTCTTTTTCTTCCTACCCGAAGAACTTCCTTTAAGATCTTCAACTGATAAATGGTGCCATTTTTATTTGCCTGAATTTTTTCTCGTTGTTTAGATATAATTTTCCTAGACAAATTTTCCATCACTTTGGACATGTTTCTCCTTATTCTTTGAACTGGCAGGGTGTCAGAGAAGAAGCCTGTTGTAATTTGCATCTTTGCTTCTGTACATGTAAAGTGACTTCTGTCCCTACTGGATAAAGTTACGCGTGTCTCTGTATCTTTGGTTTTCAGTAATTTAGATATGTTGTGTTTTGATACATGGCTTCATGCATTTGGATTTAGTCCACTTCTTCATCTTAAAGATGAGAATGGAAGTTGAGGAGTCAGTGATGCAGAAGAACTCATTTTGAGAGAGATGGGGGATTTGGCAAATAGGCAACGTGCTCAGGTGTGGTTCATCTGTAATGAGCTGCCTCTCCGTTAACCTTGTTAACAGTATCAGCTGTGTCTCGGTTAACCTGCAAACCAAGGGAATGAAGGAGAAAGAGCCCTAGGAAGGGCAGCCTATAGGACACCAGTAGATGGATCCTATCCTGTTGGAGACTCTCCACCCTTTGAGAGTCAAAGAGCCTTGGTGGTACCATCATGTAAGCTTTGAGCTGCTAGCTAGTAGGTTGGTGGTTTGAACCCACAAGCCAGAGGAAGATAAGGCTTCCTGTTGGCATCAAGATTGGCATCACTTGAGAAACTCTTATACAGGTCTCTGTGAGTCAGAATGGACTTGGTCATAATGGGTTTGACTTGGGTTGAGGTGGAGTGTCTAGGTGAGTATTCTTTCCCACCTGTTCTCACAATGACAAGAAAAATGCCCCCCTGTGGGCACTGTGACTCCATTCAGAAGAGCCCACTTCTCCTGGGGCTCCTGTGACCGTGAACAGAGCCAGTCCCTGCAAATGAGAGAGGAATTGGCAAGAACCACCGGGCAGAACCGAAGGAAGAACATTCAAGTTCAGAGTGAAAGAAGGAGGTTTGCAAGAAGCTGGCTGAAGCCTCCACACTTTGTAATATTTTCAACGAAAGTGTGTGTGCTCAGGCAGTCTGCTTCAGGTGATAAGCAGCTCACAGATAGCCGGATGGACAGACAGATGGACGGAGAGAGCATGTCAACAGAGAGGACCCATCATGTAGCTTTTAAAACCTAGGCACGTGCAGATTTTTACCATTATAGTTAAACTTTTTAATGTAAAAAGCAATTAAAATGAAAAATAAAATCTTGTTGGGGGCGGGGTGGGGTGTCGGATTCATTTTCTGGGCTGCTATAACAAAATACCATGAACCAGGTGGCTAAATTCACAGAAATGTATACTCTCACAGTCCCAGAGGCCGGGCGTCTGGAGTCGAAGTGTTGGCAGGACTGGCCGCCCCCCGACTGGCTCCTCACTAGGGGAGACTCTGTGCCTTGCCTCTCGGGGCGCCAGGTGCGCCTCGGCCGGACGGCAAGGCTCCGGCCTTGTCCTCACCTTTGCGTGGCCTGCTCCTTGATGTCCAGGTCGTCATCTCATCCGCCTCTCCGAAGGACGCGTGTCAGTGTATCCAGGGTCGCCCAGGATATACCAACAAGGAGCCTGGCGTGGCGGGCACAGGTTAGGCTGCTCAGCACAAGTTCAGCCATTGATCGCCTCAGCCGTTCCCCTCCTAGAAAGGCTGCTGGACTCTGAAGCCCTTGGGATCAGTCTCCCCGCTCCCCCAGGGCGGCAATGAGTCAGGATTGACACAGTGACTGGTGGCTTGTTGATTCGTTGATGGCTGATTGGTTAGATTGTCCAAGATGATCAACACCCACAACTTAATGCCACTGCAAAGTCCTTTCTCTCAAATGAGGGTGAATGCGTGAGTTGCCAGGTAAGTTGCATGGGAAACTACTTTTTCATATATGTTTATATGTAATATGAATATTGACTTCAATATGAGTGGTGGAAGACACCCTTAATTCAACGTACTCTGGGAAAGACCATGGGTATTTAGTTCTAATAAGCAGACTCAAGCTTTCCCGCACTGAGGACGTTCCTGGAGTATTGTTGATCTGAAAAGCACGGTCTCCTCTTTACATGCCTCAGAAGGGGAGCAGGTTAGCATTGTGACCAGGAGGCAGACACAGCCCTTGGAAGAGAGGTCCCTGTACCCAAGAAGCGCTGAAACGAAGAGGATTTGAACTGCACAGAGGGGCCCCAATTCCATCCTGAGCAGGTGTGCTGCCTCAGAAGGGGTCCCTGCCAGGGGTCCATCCACCCTCCCCCCCAGCCTGGGACTCCTCAGCCACCTCTCGCACCCAAGAATGATGGATGAGTGGCCCTGGGTCACAGGCTCTCTCATCTGCGCCGGGACAATCAGGGAATATTCATTTCATTTCTCTCCTGACCTTTATGTTATTCTGCAATCCCACAGGATCTGGGATGCATGATAATATCTGAGGATCGGACATGAGTTTTAAGACTGGCGTCCAACTCATGTTTACTTGACCTTCTGATTTCCAAGTCCACATTAATCTTCATTGCACTATTAAAGTGTAGTCAATATCTTTATACAAATTAAGTGATAATAGGAATTTATAGGATTTTTTTTCCAATGAATTAATCTTAAAATAAGCTGATTATATAAATCTTTAACCAAGCAATAGCTAATCCAAAACACAAGCATGACTTTAACAAGATACATTCAAGCAAACATTTTGGGGTGGCAGATCGTCCCAGGAAATGGAAGCAGAAATTGACTGGGAGATGGCACTCAGAGAGTGACACCAGTGATAGACACAGGACTATGCATCTCACCTACCCCAGGACCACATGCTAGAGCTGAGGGAATCCTGTGGTCCCGTGAACAAGAGGACCTTGGAGCAAGTGAATGGGGGGATCTGAAGGAAGATGTCACCAGGGCCTTGTGGAATTCTTTATGAAGCTGTGAGTGGAAAAATAATTTGGGGTACCACTCCCCCTGCTGAGCTGTGTTTTTATTGGAATGGACGCACAATCTTTCAACCATTACTCAGCCTTTCCTGACGGACTGTGTGAACTGAACAACTGGAAAGGGTTAGTTCAGCCCCTCTTGAACTGAGCTAATTGATATCTTGGTTTGGGCCAGCAGGAAGCATAACACTGAATTGGTGATACATTTTGAAGATATGTACTTAATATCACCCGGAGTGCATGTCTCTCGTATAATTCCTATATGTAAACATCCCTCTGTGTAGTACTTCAGATACAGGAATATTTGCTTCCATGATACTTGACAACTGTGCTTGTCAAATGATAGGTAAGATGATGGACCACACTTGTGCAAGACAAAACACAGCCATGGAAGTCACCATAAACTCCAACCAGAGCCACGCCGGAACCTTTGCTCTCAGAGTCTGCTTCTGGAAACTCCCATTTTATTCAAGAAGGTACCTCTTTGTAGCTCTTTGTGGGAATAGACAGCCTCATTTGTCTCTCATGGATTTCCTGGGAATTTCGAACTGTGATTGGCAGCCCACATGGCCACTCACTCAGTCACCAACGCTCCCTCCCCAAACCAAAGCCTGACCCCCTGCCGTTGGTCCGTTCAGACCCTTGGAAACCCTGTGGGAAGGGTCGAACTGCCTCTTTCAGGGAGTAGAGAGTCTCCTGTTTCCCCCAGCACATAACAAACACAGTCTCAAACTCATGCCACTGAATCAGTGCAACTGAGAGCGGTGCTTTTGGACGTGGTGAAATCATGGTGCCCCAGCGAGCTTCTGAGACTGGAAAGTGTCTCTCCTGAGCAGCGGCTGGGGGTTTTGACACGCTGCTTTTCCGAATCTTCAGGGATCTGAATTTTCTGAGACCTTTTCATACTCTGTCAGGTGCCTACATTTCTTCTCCTGGACAACTGGTCTCCATAAGGTCCCACCACTACTTCTTTGTCTGTTTTATTGTGAATAGATTTAGGGGTTTGTGGTGGTCATGTATTCAATATGCTAATTTTATGATTGAGATGTAGAGGTAGAGTCTAGCCTGTTAATCTGGAGATCGTCACTGAGTATCCAATGAGGCCTCCGTGTGGACATGGCTTTCTCCTGAGACTTTTGGGAAATCTCGCGATATTTCCCTCATGGAGATGAGAAGCTATCTCCCAGTTGTTGGGAGGTAGTCTCTGAGACAACAAACTATGGAGAAGACAAGATGGCAGAGTCTGAGGAGCTGGAGGAGTTGGAGGAGAGGCCACATGGCCTCACCCTGATGGAGACAGACCTCCGAAACTGGAGAAGCCATGTGGAGACCCCTGCCAGCACTGAATTGCTTTTACCACCGCTGGATGCTGCTGATGGACCCTGAGCCCTGGAAGGGAGGAGATATGGGGAGATCCCTGCCAGCACCGGGACTCTTCACCCACTGACCTGTGACTTTATGAGTCGGAAGGAGACTTTATAGACTGGTATTGGGCATATGGGCTAATATCAGACTAATGACTTTGAACTGGACTGGGTTGAGATACTTTCTCAATGTCCCATTCCTTTTGTATATAAACCTTTTCCTTATGTCCATATGCATGTCTATGAATTTGTTTCTCTAGTCTACCCGGACTAACACAGGGTTATTTCTGTTTTGTTTTTATCAGAGCAAGACATTTTATAAATTGTTTATTTAATTAGAAAATTATTTATTGAGGACTCATATGGTTCTTATCACAATCCATCCATCCATCCGTTGTGTCAAGCACATTTTTACATTTGCTGTCATCATCATTTTCAAAACATTTTATTTCTATGAGAAGGACTCTTGTGGATATTTCTGCCCATGTCCTCTGGTGCAAAGGGCTCTGTGAAAATGATCTTGTCAGATACTCAAAATAAACTTAGAAAAAAAAAACCACACCAAATTAGATTGCAAAGTGATGGTTAGAACTTAGAGTTGCTTCTGTGATAAAAAAAAAAAAAACTGCCTGTCAGCTCAGAGCCTCCAACTGGCTGTTGTGAACACACTTCAAGCCACCCTGGTGGCAAAGTGAGCTACTCGCTGGGCTGAAAACCACAAGGTGAATGGTTAGACACCAGCAGTAGCTGGCGGTCGAAAGACAAGAACCTGCATGCTATGGAGGACCGAGAGTAGGGAAATGCCAGAGAAGCTCAGCTTTCCAAACTCTACACATGAAGTGAAAGACAACCGGTTGCTAGGGAGTGATCCCCACCTATAAAGGCCTGAGGAGAAATACCACAGGTAGGATGTCTACGGCCATCCTTTTTACAGAAGCGCACTGCTGCAGCTTTCTCCAGCAGAAGGGCTGGAAGCCCCTAGGGAGGCCTAGAGAAACCCAGAGGGGTAGTTTTCTATGACGTTGGGAGTTGGAATTGAGTTGATGGCAGCTGGTTGGGTTTTCTTAACTAACTTCCCTCTGATCTCAAGTCAATTGCCACCTGGTATCTGTAAAATGGCCTCTCTCCTTGCTGTCTGCTTCTGCTATTCCTTAGCTTCGCAGGAGGGTGAGCGGCATGTCACGTGCACCTGCCCCTTGTGGGCTTGCTTTGTTCCGTGCAAGGCCTCTTTGTGTCTCTTGCTTATTTTTTCTACTGGATAGGCTTCCTTTTCCTTGTTGATCTATGGGGATCCTTTCGGGTTCCAGGTTTCCCTGCCTCTATGGTTATATGAGTTACAAATCTCCTGTCCTCTTGTGTGCCTTGACTTTCACTGTCTCCCTGTGTATTTGCATGAATAGAAGTTCTTCGTTGAAGTAGAGTCAAGTGCCTCAATTATTTTCTTCATATCCTATGTGTATTTTGTGTTTTCATTTTTACAAAAGCAAACTCATTTTCTACCCCTAGGTAGTAAATGTGAAAGGCAAGACTAAAACAACTTTTGGAAGACAAGGGGGCTATAATGCAGTCTTTAAGCCACCTGGAATTAATTTTTGAGTGGGCTGTGAGGCAGGGATCTAGTTTCATTATTTTCTGTAAAAATAACAATCTGTCCCTGATTGCTTTCCTGGGGAGTCTTCCTTCCCTGCATGGAGGACTCTGATCTGTCACCGTCTCCCTGTCCGCAGGCATGTCTCCATTGTTTCTGCATCTCTGCCTCTGGTTCTATCCCACTGAGTGTTTGTCTGCACCCGGGACAGTCCCACGATGTCTTACCTTCTGAAGCTTCCCAACTAGCCAAGTGATTGTGCCACCATGCTGGTCCATCTGCAGAAGGACCAGCACCACTCGGCATGTGCCCTTCCGACAGGTACATCAGATCCACTGAAGGTTGCTTCAGAAGGGGAAAATTACATCATTTTTGATTCTGCTTTTCTGTGTAGGACTTTCCTACACATCAGGATTCCTGTGGACACAATCCCTGAGCATCCCTAAGCACCCAGATACAAATCAAAAGGTCAGTGGTTCAAAGTCACCAGTTAACTTACTCAATGGGCGAGAAAGACCTGGTGACCTGCCCCATCACATCGACATCCTTGGAATCAAGACGGGACACTTGTACTCAGCCCTATAGGGTGTCTATAAGTCTGAATCAGACCAAAATGAGCAACAAAAACAGCACACAGAGTTGTGTGTGTGTGTGTGTCTGTCTGTCTGTGTCTCAGTGATTACTTGACTGCTCATCAAAAGATCAATCACTACTTGAAGGGAACATGTTACAGTCGGCTTCCATAAAGATCCCAGCCTTGGAAACGCTAAGAAAGCTTTACTGTGTCCTATGGGCTCCTGGGGAAGCAGAATCCACTCTCAGCAATTGGCTGGTTTTAGTTTTTGTATGTTGTGCACATGTATCTCCAAGATCAGACACCAAACCCACTGCCATCGAGGGGTGCCAGCTCAGAAAAACCCTCCCGTACAGGGTCGAACTGTCCCCTGCAAATGCCCAAGATTCTAACTCTTCAGGGGAGTTGAAAGCCCTATCTTTCTCCTGCTGGGCTGCTGGTGCTTTTGGAACGACTGACCTTGCAGTTAGAAGCCCAGCAAGCAAGCACTGTGCCACCAGGATTCTTGTGCACACATGCAGATGTCTACTGTTCTTTAAATGGCACGATTTTGGTTGAAAGTCCATTGAAGCTGGAGATAAATGTAAGACTCATTTATATCTCTAAGCTGTTGAATCTTGCTGGACGAGCTTCTGTAATAGCCCTTCATTTCTTCAGTGTTTTTTTTAATGCCCTGTAATAGGCATTAGGCTTACGACGCTTCTCCAAAAAGGATGAGTCCACCTTGATTGCACCCATCCTAGATGTTTTATGTAACGGAGTGCCACTTGACAGACTCTGGAGATCCCACATTGTTTTGGACTCATTTCCATAGTAATGCATTTTATTATTTTCTATACCATTACATCAACTGAAACACATGTCCATACCGTTTTGTTTCTCTCTTTCCAATCGTGCCATCTTCTCCTTTTTCATAAACCACTTTAGCAACATGCCATTCATACATCCTGGGCACCTGTGGCTGGAGATCAGCAAAAGGGCTGTGCCATCATGGCCGCTGTCGATGCTGGGACCTGTTCTTCATCCTTGCATCTGCTGCCCTTAGCATCTCCTGTCCCCCCAGCCTCTCGCATTCTGACTCCCAGAAACCATTGAGCTAGTTGCTGCCTCTAAAGGGTTACTTCTCCAAGATCCAGAGCAAAGAAAGCATGCAGTGACTGAGGACCAAACCCAGCACCTGCCATGGTTAGGACTCACACAGCTATGCTGACTAGAAGTTGAACAGCAAGGATCTTTATCCTGTCCTTGATAGTAATGCTCTTGAACTTTTATTACAAAAATAAGGTTTATTGGAACTACTTGCATGCCTTCTGTCATCCAAACTCTCACTTGCAAACAGGTTTACAACAGCTCGAGTCTGATGGAATCGTTATTGATACTCTGTGCATCTCTGAGACTTCTTAGCTGGGACGGCGGCATTCATATCTTCTCTCATTAGATTAAACTGCATCTTCATATGATCCCACTCCTGCCTCCCAACTTCATCTTCTAGTGTTTTTTAAGATTTCATTGCTGTGTTCTTCAGTGAGAAATGTGCGTTTTCCCTTTTGGTGTTATGCGTCTATGGTTTTTAGAATCGAGATGATGCTGCCCTCCTATGACAGATAGAGTGTTCTTTTGCTTTACCTTGGGGTTTGAGAGGGAGATTGGAACTTTTTCCCCTTGACTTTGGTAAAATTCACCTGTACAGAAATGTGTGCTTGACATTTTCCCTGTAGAGTAACTTAAATCTACCAGTTTAATTTTATTACTGACCATGAGACTATTTAAGGTTTCTATTTTTTTCTCAAGTGAGTTTTGGCAAATTGATAATTTTCTGGGAAATTATGCATTTTATCTAAATTTTCAATTTCTTGCATAATGTTGTAGTCATATTTTCTTATTGCCTGTGTAATCTCTGTAGTCATTTTATTGCTAAAAATGTCTCACTGTGCTCTCATATTCTTGCTCATTCTTATTAGTGTAATGCTCTTTCTCTCTTTTTAAGGTACATTATACCAGTAGCACAGTTTTCAATGTCACAGCAATACACAAGTCACCAGCTCACAGGAAGGTGGTAGGAATATTATGCTATCAAGCAGTGGTCCTCAACCTGTGGGTCGTGACCCCTTTGGGGGGTCGAATGACCCTTTCACATATGGATCACCTGATGAAGTATGAAGTTATAAAGTAGCAATGAAAATAATTTTATGGTTGGGGTCACCACAGCAAGTGGAATTCTATGAAAGGGACATGGCAATAGGAAGGTTGAGAACCACTGTGAGGAAGTATTATCATGAATGTGCAAATACCTGGCTTGGAAAACTCTAAGAGAAGTTACATACTTGACATCTCCACACTGAAGTAAGTGAAGAAAAATGTCAAGCCCCTATGTGTAATAATGGAGGATCCTATGGGCAAGCTATTGAATGACTCAGGAAGCTTGTTTCCTGAGTTAAATAAAGTCTCTGTTGATATTAAATCACTTCAAGAGGCAGAACATTATCCAGAGCTGATGGTGCAGAATGCAGACATCTGAGCTTCACCAAAGACTCTGAAACACTAGGCTCTAGGAATTGACAATGTACCAAGGGAAAGGTCTCAAAAAACATTTCAATGCTGCATACATTCACTTGTTTATGCCAAAGGTTTAAAAGACAATGTGCTTGTTGATTGACTGAAAGAAATGCACATATGAGTCCACTCTGAAGAAAGAGGTTCCAACAGATTGTGTGAACCCACAAACAAGTAGGATTAATTAATATCACAAACAAGTAAAATGTTGCTACTGATAATTCAAAAGTATTTGCAACTATACATTATCCCCAAAATTCTCATCAGATTCAGTAGGGGTATAGAAACTGGAGTATGATGGCTGATGAGATTGCCAGAAATGTTTATTTGTATTTTATCAAATGTTAGAGACCTTTGATTCCATAGACAATAACAAACTACAGACAATATTGTCTGTTCCTGTAAAGATTCAATCTTGGAAACCCAAAGAGGAAATTCCACTGTGTCCTATAGGGTCCCTTGGAGTCAAAATTGCCTCTAAAATAGCTGTACATGTGAAGTTGGAGTGGGTGTATTTTTTTCATCATCTTACTTTTATTCCACCTGTAGAATCATATTTATAGTGGGTTTCTTGAGGGAAATATGTAATTGTGAACAGTGAAAACAAAACAGAACTACACCATTATATTAATCATTTTCAAGTTTTGATTGCCTTCCACATTCTGCCTACTTTTAAAAACTATTTTGGATTCCTCAGTCACGTTTTGGGGACTTGCTATATTCTGTGCGAGAGAGAAAAGGGGTGGGCGATGCCTGCTCTGTCTTATTAATATCCTGCGTCTCTTTCACTGAGCGTTTATTTAGTGCTTTGGTGACAAAATAATAGAACATTTTGTGGTTTTCATTATTTTAAAAGGGTGGAATTGTGTGTGCTCTAATTTAGGAGGCCACATTCTGTTTGATATTTATATGAACCTTAAAAAAATAAAAGGAAAAGTTACATCCTGCAGCTGTGGGATTGAACGTTCTACCTGTGCCAAGCAGGGCGCGCTGCTCAGCGGTTTCCTTTCTTTCCTGATTGTCTCGCTTCTTATTCAGACGTGTGTGCAGTCTGACTTCAGGTGGACCCTGGTTCAAAGCAGGAGAGAGCAGGAAGGTGCTTACTGTGTTTTATTGACTGTGGAAAAAAGGCATTCGGTTGTATGGGCCAAAGAAACGATCGATACTCTTGAGAAGAATGGAACTTCCAGAACACGTCACTGTGCTCCTGTATGTAGGTCAAGTGGCACCCTTGAAGCAGACCATGGGCACGCTGCATGGATTTCAATCCGGCAGGATGTGTGTCAGTCTGTGTCTCTCATGGACATGATTCCATCTGTGCACTGAGAGAAGATCCAAGAGTCTGGACTGTGTGAAGAGCCCCATGGCACCAGGTGTGCAGGAGGCTCATTAGAGACCCGAAGTCCACAGGTGACGCAACCTTGCTCGCTGGAAGCACCGAGGACTTACAGGGCCAGGTGGTGTTTCCTTCTGTCATACACGGGGCTGCTATGAGTCGAACCAAATCGATGCCACCTCTCTACAAACAAAGACAATCTGAGCATGCCATGAGGCTATAAGAAGGCATTTAATATTTGTCAGTCTAAAGGGTGCAAAAATATGTTATTTTTAGATTGAGCTATTTTTAATAACTTATTGGCTATTTGTCCTTTTATCTTCTTCTGGAAAGTGCTATTTTTTTCCTGTCCCTTGTAGTTGCCCTGGTGGCCCAGTGGTCATGCGTGAGGCTGTTAGCCATAAGGTCAGCCGTTCAAAACCACCATAGATGAGGCTTGCTGCTTCTATAAAGAGCCCGTTTCAGAAACCCACCGGGGCAGTTCTGCGCTAGCTGTCCCATAGGGCTGCAATGAGTCAGAACCGATATGATGTCAGCCACATTTTCAATTAAGGGAGTGTCTACTTCAAATTTTTATAGCCAGATGGCATCAGTGTGAGAATAATGAAGGACCAGACAGACTGTGTAAGACAGGGTTCTCTAAAGAAACAAAGCCAGACACTGTTAATTCCCTCTATATATTTATATAGATAGAAAGAGAGCTAACACCCGGTGGCGTAGTGGTTGTCCGTGGGACTGAGGCCCACTGGGATGGAGGTTCAATTCCAGCTCCACTGAAGCAAAGGCCGGACCTCCTTCTCCCACCACCAGAGGGCAGAGATGCCTAAAAAAAAAAGATAGCTAACATAAGAAATAGTTAACTAATCTATAAAGCAGTACAAATGACTCAGTGCAACTCACTTGTGTGAGACAGCTAGTAGACAGGCAGTCCTTGGAGTCTCGAGGGCCACTGAGTAGTCCTCTGTAGAGCAATTCAGGCTATCTGGCCACAAGCAGCAAACAGCAAAGCAGGTCACCAACAGTCAGCCAGATGACAGAGTCCCACAGTCCCCAGCTCAAGAGATGTATATTCCAGGAGCACGGCAAAGCAGGGCTTGAAGGAACCTCAACTCACAGCAACACCGTCCACAGATTAGGTGTCCCACAGATAGTGTAACTTGGAGATTGAGGCACAGGACGAACAAGGCAGCAGCTGGCCCAAAGATCCAAGAGCAAGAGAACCAGGGCAGGGTTTGCTGAGCCATTTCTATTTCCGCCCTTCAATCGATCGTATGTGTGTTCATTGACCATGTTGACACAGCAAGCCTACCTATCATGCAGACCCTCTCTGGTCTTCATTAGGTTACGGTGTCAAAACTAATGCACAGACATCCAGAGAAAGAAACGACGTAACATTGCAATGAAATATAGAAGCACTTAGTGATATCACTTCATATCTGTGAGAAATGGAAGAAAGCACTGCCCAAAAATAATATCCCATTGTGCCTTCATGCATTGCATGTGTGTGTGTAGAGTCTGTGTGTGCGCGCGCGTGTGTGTGTGTGTGTAGTGTGCAGCCATATGTGTGTTTTTTCAGGAAGATATAAGTTCAGCATCAATTAAATGCTTACCATCTGTGTTAGTTAGATAATCTGGTGTCAATTTGAGGATTTTGAGTGAAGAGGTGGTGTCTAACCTGTCAATCAAGTCATAGCCAATGAGGCCTCAGGGTGGGCAGGGCCTTATCCTGAGGATTCTAGGAACTCCTGTAATTCCTCCCCGGAGGTGGGAGACACTCTCTCAGTGCAGTCCCTTTGAGACACATGGAACTATGTTAATGCCCTGAGCTGGATGAGTCATGTGGACACCCCTGCCAGCACTGCGATGCTTACACCTCCACTGGATCCACAATACTTCCCACCTACTGGCCTGTCGTCTTTGTGAATTCCTTGTTATTGCATGTGTTTGGTGAGTCTGAAGAGGGCTTTACAGATTGGTATGGAACACATGGGCTAATATCAGACTTATGGACTTGATCTGGGCTGGACTGGGCTGGGATGTTTTCTCAACATTCTACTTCACTTGTATATAAAGCTCTTTCTCATACACATATTAGGGTCTATGAATCTGTTCCTCTAGTCTACCCAGACTAGCACACCATAAAATTTCATTGGTATAAATGCTGTATTTTCTTATCAAATCACACAGGTAATAACCAACATTGACCCATGAGGCTCCCTTTCGTTCTCTGGGCAGAGACCTCAGAGTCTCTACCTAGGCATGCTCGTTGTGTTTAAACTGAACATGACATTTACAGTCCGTGAATGTGACACTCTGTTTGCCTCACAGTTCCTTGTTCGGACTGGATGGTTTTGCCGTGAAAGGAATCACACCACATTTGCAGTCAAACTAAGTGTTTATCTGAATGCCAATGTGATGACAGTCATTACATAAATGACTCACACATGAGAGAAGTGTCATCCACTGTCCTGTCCCAGAGATGTCTTGTCAACCACCCCTCCTTCCGTGTGTGCAGGGAGAGTGATGTCTTTGTGGACACAGCTGCTCCTCCATGCTCCACCCTGCTCGTTTCTTTAACATGCACCAGGAGTTTGCACCCATCCAGGTAAGACAGAGAGTGGTGCAAATGAGCAGTCAGCAGGTGTGCAATGTTCACAGCTGCCCCCCCCCATTGGAGGGGAGTCTTCACCCGTGGGGGATGAAGCAGACTCAGAGGCCTGGAAGGGAATGATGTCTGATGAAAGGGGTGCCACCTCTCATTCCTCTTGCTGTGCCTGCAGATGAGGGGGACCAGCGGGTCAATGCGGCAGTGATCCTGCTCTCACCAGTGCTTCTGAAGGGGGCATGTGCCTAGCCCTGGAGGCTTCACTGAGTGAGCGGCACTAACACACGAGGAAGTTGAGGGAGACCTTCTAGGGTTCATCCTGCTGGAACCTGCCACTTCTGCTAAGCATCTGATTCATGTCCCAAGTGGAGTCCCAGGACCCTGGGACTATGCAGCCATCTTCTCTCCATCTTGTCTAAGAGCAGCACCATCCCACTGGCGTCTTCTTCCACGGAAAGAGACATGCTCTCCAGCCTCTCTGCCTCCTTCTCCATGTCTCAGCTCTAGTGTCTTAGCAGCTGTGGCAGAAGTGCTGGGCACCAGCTCTAGGGCAAGGGCTTCCCTTGGGTCCTGGGGTTTCTCCCCTCAGGGACCCTAACTCCAAAGGATGCATGTGCCTCCTGGTACCCATGCACTGCTGGTTGTCCTGTGATCCTCCTCGCTGCTCATGTCTGGTCACAACTCTCTCCTTTGACTTCCTATAACACAAGTGGCGGTGCAGGGAGAAGCCCCTCACATCAGCTCAGGGCTGCCACCTAAGGATGGAGGTGACACCCCACCCTATGCTTTTCCAATGATTGGCTGATTCACATCAGATCCCACCAGGCAGGATCATTACATCCTTGCACGGCTGCCCTGGAAACCATGGCACAGCCATGTTGACACGTTTAGGGCACAACATTCAATGCATGAAGCCCAGTGATAGGGAGATAGATGCTCCCAGACAGCCTTGGTGGAGATGGCCATGGCTTCTTAACCAGAAACACATCACGAGCTGTGGGACCCTCATCCTAGCCTATGTCTCTCTTTCTGCCTATGTCTCTCTTTCTCTATCTATCTATCTATCTATCTATCTATCTATCATCTCTATAAATACTTTATTCTATTGTTGTTGCTAATGTTGAAAGATGCCCAGCAGCCTGTACCCTGATTTAGCAGTGTTTACATATACAAACCGTCAACACTGATGACGTGCTTCGAGTGTATCCATGCGTACCCTCATTTGCTGGAATGTTCGACCCCCCCCCCCATAGAAACCCTTTTCACTCCATTTCCACTCACTCACCCCATTCCAGGCCTCACCAGGTAGCCCTAGGAGGGGGCAGCAGAGCTCCAGACTCTAGCCCAGCGCCCTGGCCATGCCATCCACTTTGACCGAAGGCTCCCCTGGACTACAGTTGGACAGACTCCGCAGTTCCAGGCAGCCCTCCCGTGAGACATACAAGCACCAGGGTCCCGCCTTGAGAGGGAGGACCCGCTGACCACCTCCTTCACTGTGCCCACAGGACACACACACACACACACCGGCACTGCTCACATCCACACAGCTTTTTCACACCCCTGGAAACCCACCCTCTCCATAAGGTTCTTCCCTGAGCCTCCTCCGGGGCCACCATCTGAGCAGCACAGCCTCCTGCAGGAAGAGGTGGCTGGTGTCCCTGCAAAGTGCGAACTGGCTTTCAGCCTGGCCCTGCTCCTCCAGAAGAGTAATAAGAAATCTCCCCCTAAAGGCGGTCTGTGGTTATTGCAATGCAAGCAGCCTCTCGGCCTGCACACCGTGGACTTCTCTCTCAAGGCCACCCCGGGAATTTTCCTTTGGTTTCTTAAAACAAAGATGCTGCATCATAGCATCCAGTAACTCAGCACCTCCTCTCCACTCCCTGACCTTGCATCTCAAAAACCCCCTGGTCAAAGGGAAGAGTTTTAATAGCCGACTGTCCAGGGCCTAGTCTAAAGAAGAAGGCTGAAGGAACATGGGTGAGGTCTGTAACACCGGTTGTTCCCACAGCCCTCCTTGACCTTAGAAGCAAACATGAAGCCCATACATAAGTCAGAGAGCCACTGATGCGTGGGGGCCCCTACATCCGACACCTGCCTGTCCTCTCTCACCAGCCTCTCTGTGCTTGTCCCCTCTTCCCCTCCCCCCCACCCCACACACACTAACCTAGAAACGGTGTGTCATGCATGCTGGCCTAAAGGTCTGGTTTCAAATCAGGACTATCTCCTGCCCAACCACTGTCACATGCTAAGCACAATGGGGTCTGTGAGTGCAGGCAAGAATGGACTCCCTCATGTCCCACTGGCTGGGTTCGGGAAGTCAACAGCCAGCTCTTCTTCCACTTCCCCCTGTCCCTTAGTCACTTGAGCACATCGCCACTGTAGGACTCCAGGAAGAAACAAACCCCCCTGGGACTGACCTCCACTCAACGCACCCCTGTGCGGGGTTTCGGAGCTATGACTCTGGACAGGAGCAGACACTTCATCTTTGAAGCTGTTGGATGCCACCCGCTGCCCACAGGGCTTTGCAACCCAGTGCTTCATGGCCTTCACTCCGCGGAAGTTACTTAATCTATAGTCAACTTGAGGAAGGGGCGGAGTCTCTCCCGTCAATCAGGTCACAGCTTGATGACCTCATTCAGAGGCATGACAGAGATAAACAGCTCACTGGAAGTCAGACACAATCTCTGTTTCATCTCCCTGTGAGACATTCCTGCTGACAAGTCACATGGAGACACAATGATGGAGCCAGAGCCCTGGAGCTGGAGAAGCCACTTGGAGACCCATGGCAGTGCTGAGATGCTTCCACCGCCACTAGATGCACAAGACTTTTCACCCACTGACCTGTGATCTTCCTACACTCAGAGTCATTGCATGGATAGGTGAATCTAAAGAGGAATTTATGGACTGGTATCTGACATATGGGCTAATATCAGCCTTAAGGACTTGATCTGGACTAGGCTGGAATGTTTTCACAATATACAGTTGCATACGTGTGTGTACGTGTGTATATGTGTGTGTGTGTGTGTGTGTGTGTGTGTTTCTCTAGTACACCCAGACGAACACAGCCCCAAGACTAACCTCCATTGCTACCCATTTAAAAGCAGCTCTTTTTATCCAGGTGAGAAGTGTCCGTTCTTGTGTCTTGTGGGCCCCTGAATTGAAATTTACCTCTCACTTAGGCCCCTGCTGGAACAGGAAGTCCATATTGGCTCTCCCCAGGAGATTCCAGAAGCTGGCCTGGGGGGAGGGGGACTGCCTCTCACAAAAGAGCATTGTTCTCTTGCTCCTTTCCAGCCCTCCCCCCCACCCCCCTGGCTGGAGTGGGATTCCGGAGGTTGAAAAGGCTCTTGGTCTCTGCTAACGTGTTCTCAAACCGCTAATGATTTCCTGCTGTCTTGAGGTGCTAAATACATAAACACATGGCCTCCCTCTGCTTAAAAAATTAGGGTTTCGATTTTCTTCCCGATGAATCAGCATGAAGGATGGGTCCGTAAGAGCAGACTGCACAGCATGGGGCCAGGCTCCATAAGGCAGCGCACCGTGGCCACCAGGGCACCCACACCAGGACAAGGAGGTGGGGCATGCTTGGTCTCTTTGGCTTAAAAGTATCTAGCCTTTGGACACACACAGAAAAGCCCCCGAATACAAATGTGGCCCTCTCACAGTCGTACACTTTGGTAAGAAATAACGTCAACCTCCGAGGTCTTACAGCAGCAGACAACACCAGAAAGGTGCCCCTCTGGACCCAGACATGCTTGCGTGCTTAGAGCTCCCCCTCCCGCCACCCTCTGCCTCCTGGACAGGCAGCAAGCCTTCCACCCGCCTGGATGTTACTCCAGTCAAGTGTCGAGTGTCACCCAGTGGGTGAGGGTGTCCCAGAGGTCTCCCTTCAAACCCAAACCAAGCTCAGTGACACTGAGACCACCCTAGAGGATGGCTCAGAGCTGCCCCTGTGGGTTCCCCAGACTGCCACTCTTGATGCCCCGTCTATCTTCCTCTGAGCAACTGGTGGTTTCTAATGGGTAACCTTGAGGTTAGATAAAGTGACCAGATTTTAACATTGGTAAAGCAGGACGCTATTAACCGGGGGGAGGGGCGGGTAGAGGAGGTATATTCCCTTCCCATTCTCTCGTTGTCCCCTAGCTTGTCCTGCATTCTTTCCAAAAATCGGGACTTTGCAGGAAAAAGTTGTTTGAAATGGGAACTGTCCTGCCAAAAGCGGGATGTCTGGTCACTTTAGGTTAGCAACCCATAAGGTCTCTAAAGTCTTTCCCATGGTATGGAGGGAAACAAGGGTCCAGAGGAAACTGGGCATGGGTTGCTAGAGGAGGCTGGGCGCTGGCAGGCAGGGCTGCAGACCTGGGGGGCTTGTGACCCACAGCTGGGCCTCCTGGAGAAGAGGTACAAAGGAGAGCCCACCTCAAACCAACATGGGCCCAGAGACAAACTCACAGCCAGGGGTGTATGCAGGTGGAGATGGCTGTTTCTGTGCCCTTGCCTCCCACTGCCCTCAGCGCAGGGTCTCCTCCCTCCACCTCTGGGTCCACCTTTCTACAGAACCTCGAGCCTCACAGTCATGGCCGACCGTCCCCATAGACTAAGGAATCCATGCTCCATTTCCTCCAGCCAGGACTGCCATGATCCCACAGAGGGGAGAGTCCAGGGTTGGAAAGGGCAGGAGACTGCAGCACCAGCTCTTCTTGGTTCCCTTGGGCTAATCTGTGGGTTTGCTTGGCAAACGGGCCCCCAACATCACCCTGCTCTTCTCTCTGCTCTGAACAGGACTCAGAGAGAACAGGGTGCCCAAGACTCCTCCTGCCCTCTCCATCTTCCTTCCATCTTGTCCATAGTCAGTCACTCGGGCTGCAGTAACGCAGAAAGGGACTTCCCACACCTGGGCCGATACAATTGCCCCTGCTCGGTGGGTCTCCACCCTCACCATCACCTTCTGTCCCTAAGATGAGAGAGGCCACAACTCAATCCCCCCTCACCTGGGTCTTCAAAACCCCCCACAGATGGTCATGTGTCTTCATCCCCATCCCGTGTGCACTGTGCAACGTGCCCACTGCCGCCCCTGTTCTTCCTCTTACCCCCGAGTTACTGTTGCCCGGAATTAGCCCCAAGTCACAGCATCCTCATCGATCACAGAAGGACACAGCCTGGTCTGGAGACACCATCCTGACCTTTGCCCTCAGAACTCACTGCTGCAGCCACTGTGCCTGCTCCTCTTCTCAAGGGCTTCCTCTTTGGGGTTGACCTCTGACTTGGCCAAGCTTGATGCCATTTCCCAGGGACTATTCTTGCCCGATACTGGGCAAAAGCACATGAAGGCATAATCATGCCCTCCTCACTTCTAAGGAGCCTCTTGACCGTACTTCCTCCAAGATGGCTCTGCCCATTGTCCTGGCAGCCCACAGTCCCGGCACGCCAACATCTTCGCCAGCACCATCATCCAAATTCACCCGTTCTTCTCGGCCTTCCTTAGTCTGTGGGCAGCCTCTGCACGCGCAGGAATCCAGCGGAAATGTCAAGGTTTGCGTCAGGCCCACCTTGTTCATCAAAGGGGCATCAGTGCTTCTTAGGGCTTTCTTTAAAGCTCTCTTGCAGCCAGTGACCCACCCTATGCAATTCACCTTTCGATTTCCCAACTGCAGCTCACCGTGATACCTACCCAGAATGCATTTCGTTCCTATGCACATCCCTCTGAATATTTTTCTTCAGCCCCAAAATGAGATGGCACTTCTCCAGGGAGAGTTCCTCCGCTCTCCAGGCCTGACTGCTCCCACCCCTTGGGCCTCCAATGCTCACTCTCTTCGCTGCTCCAAGGACCACGCCCATGGTTGCAAAGCGAGCTCACTGGCAAAGAAGAGGACGTTTCTTTTCCACCAGGGAAGAGACAACCAGAAGAAAGGGCTCAAATTCTTTCAGACGGAGGGATGGGGCCTTGGCATGGGGAGATCCCTATGCTCGGGGGTCAGTCAGCCCCTTCGGGCATGGGAAAGAGCTCCCCCCAGGAAGGTTACTTGCCTGCAGGACTGTGGTGCTGCAGAGGCCCGCAGCCTCCTGTGTGTCTGCGTTTGGGCCTCCTCTCTGGCTGGGGTAGTCGCTGGCAGAGCACCGGGCACCTTTCACAAACCAACCAGGTTGGGGAGGTCACACAGGGCATTCATAGGGGCCTTGAAGCCTGACCAGTTCTGACTCTCATTTATAAAATTTTTAAAATTCAAGCAGAGGAGATCCCCACCCCCAGCCCCAAGTTTTCCCCTTGATTTTCTATAGTGTTTGTTCCCCATCCAGGGTCCTCTGCTCGGACTTTTTCGGAATTCTCTCCACTTCTCCACCGCACTGTCCCACTTTCTCTAAAAGGGCAATCCGTCAGCAGTCAACAGACTCTCAGTGTGGACTTTGAGTGGGATGGACCGTGGAGAGCTGGCGCTCTCTCCAGTGTGTGGCATAGACTTTATCACATCAACAAAAGGAAGCTGCCAGGGAAGTCCGCCCTGGAGGCGTGGGGCTCTTTGGCTTGGGAGCATTTGATTGGACAGAGTTTTCTCTAGGACCTCACCCCCCTTTGGCAAGGACTCACGGGTCCATCTTGGAAGGGAGCCTGGGAAGGCCAGTGGCCAGCTGAGCAAGGGGTCATCACCAACTCTGGAGCACATGGGCCTGGTTGGACACCGGTTTGGTTTTCCAGAACCAGGCATCCTCCGAAGGGCACTGGACTATGTGCCGGAATCACCACCTGTCAGCCCAAGCTGGGGGAGTAGGGGAGAGCGTTCACCAGCTGACTCCAGAGGGTGGGGCGGGCGGTGGATGACATCAAGGTGGCAGCTTCAAGGCTCCCTTCTATTGCCTTCTAGAGGGAACATTCTGGATAGAGGCACTGGGGTAGCTCATTCACTTTCTGTTGTGACACAACTATGAAGATAGACGTGATGGGTGGATGACACAGACAGAGTCAAGCACACTTGGTCCTCCAGGAGGCTCTGTGAGCAGGAGGGGGTCATGGGCCAGCTTCTCCTTAGAGCCCCCAGAAGGCACCATCCCTGCAAGGACAACACCGCAGAAGAGCAGTGCCCACCATGGTGGGGGAATAAATGCACGCTGCTGGAAGCACCCCCAGTGTGTGCTACCTCGTCACAGCAGTCCAGGGCCTGACTGCATTTTATCAAACCTCCTCAATACTGAACTCCCCACACTGGACTCCTGGGGCAGCCCAGCAGGCCCCATTCTTCCAACTTTGTGTCTCTGTGTCCCATTTTGGTCATGCTTGCCACATGTCACGCCTTTTCACGTGGTAGTGTGTGATATGCCCAGAGGCAGAGCATATACATGACATTTGCATGTGTTGAGAAACCAAAATAAGACCACCTGACTCCCTCGGACGTGGAGAGCAAGAACGGGGTCTGTCACGTCCTCGAGGGGAGCCCAGGTGCAGTCAGAGGACGTGGCTGGTTACAGCAGATAGCTAAACTCAAGCAATGCGCTGATGCTCAGAGGGTGGTCTCCGCAGGTGTCCCTGAAAGGGAGGAACGAGGGAGCAAGCTTGGTAAGCCGGGACCACGTTGAAGGTCATGACCATTCTTGAAATCTCTCTCTGAGGAGACGCGTCCCCATCACGGGAGGAAGTGGGGAACCTATGCTGTGGATGTCAGTCCTTGCACCCCTCGTGTGATGAATCAAAAATCAGCCGATGGCCAGCAGCAGCACCGGGCCCCACAGGGACCCAGCAGGGCAGAGCAGAGCTGCCCGCCGAGCCTTCTGGGCTATTGACCACGATGGCCGCAGGCTGCCTGGAGGCCTCCTCCCTGGGGCAGCCGGAGGGTGTGCACTTGCTGGTGTCCCAGTCAACAGCGCCACGTACAGTCAGGTCTCCGTGCTGTGACAAAGACCCACTGGGGGTTTCCAGGGTCATAGCTCTATACGGGAGTAGGCAGCTTGAACTTTCGCCCTCAGATCGGCTGGTGGATGTGAACCACCAGCCTTGGGGCCATTAGCCCAACCAAGAGCACCACCAGGCATGCAAAGACAAGCCCATCCAGCGGGCCCAGCATCCTGCTCTCTAGTCCATGGCACGTTCCTTTCCAAACCTGCTTCGTGAGCCCTGGCTTCCGTCCAATGGGGAGTTAGCGCTCTGCAGAGCATGCCAAAGATCTTGACTTTTTCTGCAACGTGAGCCTCAAGAGAGCACCCCCCCCCCAGGGGGCTTCTGACACGGGCTCTGCTCAGTGTGGGAGGGCACAGAAGAACCCTCCCCGAGGTCTCTCACATGTAGGGTGACTTCCATGAAGAGCCTGGGCCCTGTCTCCAGCCCTCGAGCCAGCAGGCCTATCTGTGAGGTGCTGGCTTGCTCTGTGGGGGGAGGCAGCCCCAGAAGAGCGGGACCCTTTCTTCTCCCTCTCTGACTCATGGAGGATCAAGGGCCTGGGTGGAGGCTTTGATTTAGCTTACTTCACTGATGAAAGATCTTGAGATGAGAATATTTCTTTCTTATGCAAAATCTGAGCTTCTTAGGTTATGTTGTTCTGCAGAGCTCGTGTGGACTGGGAGGGGCCATGCTGGGGGCCCGAGGGAGCTGCAAAAGCACATCCCTTCCACTCAGGGACGGGCCTTCTTGCCTGTTGAACAACGGGGCCTAGGTAGCTCCGCAGAGCACTCACTGCAGGCCTGGTCTGTGGGGATTTTCTGAGAAACCAGTCCCTTATACCCAGTTACAGAGCATCTCTGGACTCTGACACTGCCGGGCTCGGATACAGACTCTGGACCTGGGAGGCCTCTCTGCGGGGCAGTGACCATGGTGGAACCGCTTCGAGGCCTCTTCGGGTTTGGAGAAGAAGATGTGGCATCTTTGGGGGAAATGTTCAATCTGTCAAGACTCCGGCTTCTCCCATTCAATGTCAGTGTGTGTGTCCCTACTAGTGTGTGCCTGTATGTGCACGCATGCCTGTGTACATGTATTCTTGTATGTGCAAGCATGCCTGTGTATGCATGGGGGCTTCATGTGTGCATGGATGCCTGTGTATGTATGGGGCCTCCGTGTATTCTTGCGTGTGTATGTATGAATGTGGCATGCAGAGGTGTGTGCATATTAGCCTGTGTGGCCTCAGCAGGCCAGTCCTCCCTCCACAGGGCAAGCAGCTCCCCGGTGTCTCTGGGGGTCCTGGTTCCTGCCTGCTGCCTCCTCCCATGCTCTGGTTGAGCAGGGGACGCCCCTCACCACCAGGGTGAGGCCTTTCTCTGGCTGGGTCTGACCCAGCCACCCCTGCTGGAGAGCCTCCTGTGTCATGTAGGTCTAGTGTAACTCCAAGTTCAAAGTCTTTCTAGGGATGGGCAGGCCAGCAGGCCACTGTCCCCATGTCCTGGGATGCCCAAGGAAGTACCCCAGCCTAGGAGAAGATATGCTTTCTTTCATTCTGGGGGCCGGCCTCAGGTCACCCCCCTGCCCTGAGTCTCCTGCACCAGATAGGAAAGAAAATGGCAATTTAACTCACTGGGCCAGACCCTTGGTGTGGTGCCATGTAACGTGGCAAACCTTGTTCTCTCTCAGCCACACTGACCTTTACCCCTTCCCGGGCTGGAGACTTACAAATCTTCTGTGCCAGTCAAGACTGAGAAATAAGCTTGCTTTCTGAGCTGGTCAACGCCTGCCCTCCCTGCAGGGCTTGCAAACCCACAGTTTTCACAGGCCAGGGGCCCGAGGACATCAGAATTTGGGGGTTATAAAAATGCATTTTGACGAATAATAATAGTTTATAAATTATAAAGTGTTTGTGAGGGAGGGCAGGGGGGAGGCAGAATCAGGAGCTGATACCAAGGACTCAAGTAGAAATGAAATGTTTTGAAAGTGATGATGGCAACAAATGTATAAATACGCTGAAACCTATGGATGGATGGATGGATGGTGGTAGGAGTTATAGGAACCCTCAATAAAATGACCTGGAAGAAATACATTTGGAAATATTTTAAAAATGGGATCCCCATTGTCTGGCCTCAATGTAGGACCTGGGGAACCAGGCCACCATGTTCCAGGCAGGTGGCTAAGACTGTCCCTTCCCAGACTGGCTGTCCCTTGGCTTCCTCTGTGCTGAGTGGGTCAGACAAATAGACAGACAGACAGACAGCTATCCTCAAGCAGATTCCAGTTCGTGGAAACCTGATATTTATCAGTGCCCCCCACCTGCACCATTCTCCCCATTACCAGCAGGTTCAAGTCCAAGAGTGCAGCTCACATATGGATCCATGTGGCCAAGAGTCTCCCCCCTCGTCTCCGGCCCACTGCTCACCAAACACCATGTCCCCTTCCATGGATGGGCCCTCCTTAAGGGCATTTATACACCCCTGATTTCAATAAGGACCCATAAGGCCTTCCCGGCCTCACTCTCTGAAGTAGACGAACAGGCTTGTTTCCTAGCCCCTACTCTGGAATCCTGCGGAAACCTCTCCAGCATGAGTGACCTGCTATTTCTAGCATTCTAAGACCACTCAAGTCCCTGTCATGTGACAAGGGCCCGGTGGGTGACAGTGCTTCCAGGCGTAGGTACAGGCCTGCCTCCCTTTTTTGTACTTTGCAGACAGTGCATGTGTAACAGTGTGAACAGAGGTGGCACGCTGGGTGTGGTGCCGTCTTCCCGGCTGCACGGGGGCTTGTCACAGGTGTCTGTGCCACATGTGGGACACACTCACAGTGATGGCCCAGGCATTTGCATTGTGTTCTTGCACACTTAACAGTTGACGGTGCCAGGTCAAGACAGCCTCTCCATGCCCCAAGATACCACACGTGTGGCTGACTACCATGATGGCGACTGACTGGGACCTGACCTGCACTTTCTCACCTGTGTGTGTGCTCTTTTCACACTCCTAGCCTCTGTGTATAGAACACCTGAGACCACCAGCTCTATTTGACACAAGGCTGCTTTTACTCTTTTTTATGGAAGGGACTTTCGGTAGAGTTAGGTAACGACTCAAACTAAGAACACGCCCTGCCTTTGAGTGGAGGCCACCTCACACAACCCTACAGGACAGGGTAGGACTGCCCCTGCTGTGAGTTTCTGCACTTGCAACTGTTCACAGAAGGATAAGGTCCCATTGTCTTAGTTTGGAGAGACTAGGAAGGGCCAAGTCAAGTGCCATCTGGAGAAACCAAACACCTGGAATGGGCCCTCCCCCATTGCTTGCTTCTTGGCCAATACCCAGTCTTTGGGAGTCAGTCTCGGAGACGATGAACTCCTGACAAGACGAGATGACAGCATACTGATCGATCCTGATTCCTGGAGAATGGAGGAGCCGGAGGAGAAGCCACATGGGCTTGCCCTGATGGAACCAGACTTCTGAAGCCAGAGAAGCCATAGAGACCCCTGCCAGAGCTGAGATGCTCCCACTGCCAATGGATACTGCTGAGGGACCCTGAACCCTGGAAATGAAGAGCCATGGAGAGACCCCTGCCATGGCCAGACACCTCTACTGCACGTGCTTCGTGAGTCAGAAGGAGACTTTATAGACTGGTATCGGACATATGGGCTAATATTGGACTTATAACTTTGGACTGGACTGGGTTGAGATGCTTTCTCAATGTTCCCTTCCTCTTGTATGTAAACCTTTCCCTTATATACAGATGTGTGTCTATGCATTTGTTTCTCTAGTCTACCCAGACTCACACACCAGCAAAGGGAGCCTGTGCATCTAGGGGCTGCCAGCAATCATGTAGCCATGCATTCCAGCATGGTGGGCGGTTGCCATTTCTCTCCCAACATTTCCAGTGGGGACATTCACTTGAGAGGACCGAGGTGTCTCTGTGGAGAGCCCCCTTTGCCGGATGCTTCTCTCTAGCATTCCCCACAGGAAGGGGGCTGGGCCCAATGTCCTAGGCTGATGGCAACAGTTGGATTCTGTGGGGAGAACACCCTGCTATTGGAAACTTGACATACTTTCAGACCATCGGCTACCCAGAGCCAGCACATGGACGCTGTGTGGGTCACTGAGAATCTAAGGCTGGGGGTGGTGCTGCATTGTGTGGTGTGTCCTGGAGCATGGGGCCCCTCTGCCCATGGAGCCACAGCCCTGGTCCTGACTCAGCACCTCCAGCCCTCTAGAAGGTTCTCTGCCCCTTCTAGCAAATCCCTCCACCCCAGAGAACCACACTCTGCTCTCAGCTAAGGTCACTCTGACAGAAGCCAGAATACGTCACCCACCAAGTCCTCTTCCAAACCTGGCTTGGATTTCCAGCAGCCTCTACCAGCCCACTTCTGCATCTGAATTTGGACTGATCTTCAGCAAAGTTTCACTCACATGTGATAGGAAGGCTTTGTCTGACGATCCCCACCTCCTGTCAAGTCACCCTTTCCAGAACGGGTACACGCATGCATCTGTTCCAACAAGTCTGGGGGAGAACTGAATTTCTCTGATGCGTCTGGATAAGGGTGCTGGCAAGGAATATTGGAAGCACCAGAAGCTGCCAGAAGGATAAGTAAATAAATCTGTCTCAGGGGAAATAGAGCCAGAATGCTCCTTAGAAGTGAGGATGGAGAGACTGGGTCTCACACATCTTGGGCAGATTATCAGGAGGGCTCTGTCCTGGAGGAGGGCTCTCTGCATGGTCATGGGGCATGGGGCGAGAGAAAAACGCTTGAGGAGATTGCTTGACACAATGCCTGCCAGAGGGGTGTCCAGTTTGGCAGCTACAGGGATGGTACTGGACTGGGGAGGGCACTCTCCCCCCCCCCATACACACACAGCCCTGGCACCCTCCCCTGTGCAATGTCATCTCCAATGGCTTGCTGCAGCTTGCTGGCCAGTGGATGGCAAGGGGCAGGGGCACGGAGGGCTGGGGGCCACCGTGCCTTCTCTGCTGAGACACATGATTCCTGCGGAGGGTCCTGAGGTCCAGCCCTAACCCCCAGGACTACTTCAGAGTTGGTGAGGGTGGTGAAGTTGGTGAGGGTGGTGGAGGTAGGGCTTCCTCTGTGACAGGTTGATACTAGACACAGACAGGGTCCCAGGTACTTGTCATCTTTACAGTGATGAAGGTCCCTAACATGCAGCCTCCAAGAGGAGCCCCAAGTGCGAGAGAGAATCTAACCTTGAACCCTGCAAACTCCTGGGCCGGCTCTCCAGCCCCGACCAGGAAACCAGCAGAGAAGCGTTCACTGCCATGCAGGTGGACTGCACAGACTGGGCAGACTCCTTCCCCAGCTTCCCACTAGGCTCTCCTGCTCCCCTGCAGAGGTTTGCCTCTGGACTGTCCCTGATGGAAGGTGCCTGGGCTGCGCTCCCAAACGAGGCAGCACCCTGCTGTGTTACTCATAGTGAGCCCAACTTCTGGACTAGGAGAAGCCAAGCATGCTGCCCCAACCGGCACTCCTCCTACAGCTAAGAGCAGCGAGTCCAGGCCTGCACACCTGAGTCCCCCGGGGTTTCTGGGAGGTGGTCAGTCCCCGTAATACAGCCCCACCAGGGAACACGACACAGCCACACCAGGGAACACGTGGCCTCCTTGAGAATAGGAGGAAGCATGACCACGAGCAGTGGCCCTGACGTCCCCTGGACCCCAGCTTTGGCTGCCTCCTAGGCCTGCAGACCATGCTCCCAGCATCCTCTGCAGTCTGGCCTGCCTTCACTGCTTCCTCCTCTTCCTCCACAGCAACAGGACAATTTATCCGGCAGGCACATGGTCTCCATGCCGACTTCCCAGGATGTGAGTGACCTCAGTGTCCTGCACTAGCCAGCCAGTCCCCCCAGGCCCTCTTTGAAGGCTCAGGTACCCTCTAGCCTTTACTCTCAGTCATTGGGAGATAAGGATTCAAGGCTGTCTGCCTGGGGTCCTGCCACTTTCTCTTGATCTGATTGTCACCAACTTGACTTAATGACCTTGTCCCAGGGTCTGCCTGTTTCTGCAGTGGGGAGGCAAGAACAGGCCTCTGAGGCTAGCATGGGGTAAGGATGAGGGTATATGCACTTTCTGCCTAAGACCCCGAAAGGTGGAGGCAGGAGCACATGGACTGCGATGGGGCTGGGTTGGGGAGAAGTCCCCACATCATTTACCTAAATGGACACTCAGTCTTTTAAGTGACACATTGTTCCCCTGGGGTCCGCTTATTCTGTCCACTCCATCAGCTTCCATCAAGGACCTATTAAAATGAGAGAAGGAGGGAGAAAGAAAGAGATAGCACACCGTGTGTGTGTGTGTGTGTGTGTGTGTGTGTGTGTGAGAGAGAGAGAGAGAGAGAGAGAATTCCAACTCCAAATGAAAACAGCCAAGACCAACTCTGGAGCCCCCAGAGGCTCTAGCTCAAAGGAGGACCATTCAACACTGACCTCAAGCCACCCATTCAGCCCAGGGAGGTCAAGGGAGGAGATTGTGGCCAGAGGACTGGTGCATTGTGGGGTGGCACACAGGGCATGATTGGAAAGTGTACAGATTGCGAAGCACAAAACTCATTTGCTCCACAATGCAACATGCAGTTTTAAGGAAAGCAAAAGCTAAATACAGGAGAGGACTCCCGCCCTGGCCAGGGTCAGAGCAGACCCCAAGGAAGCCACACTCTGTTTCAGGCATGGCGCGGAAGGAGCAAGTGCCTTTCAAGAAACCCCACCGCCTCTCAGACGTGGTCTCAGCTAGAGAGCAAGACGGAGCTGAAGTCTCACCTCAGAAGCCCGAGATCACAGCGGGTGCGCCAAGGAGGTCCTGGAGGGGAGAGGCAGATGAGGACGCCTCATGCCAGATGAGGGTGAGGGAAGAGACCCAGGCCAGACTTTAGCTCCCGCTGAACAAGCGGCCGGCTGGGAGCAGCCTGAGGTAGAGATCTGCATTTGAGGTGTGAGTGTAACCGACGAAAATCAAAGTGCAGATCAGAGCGCACCATTTAATACTACAAGAGCTTAAGATGCCCAGGGAACTTCCTGCAGGGAAGAGACGCTGCACTGCAGAGTCCAAGGGAGCCGGAAGGAAGCAGATCGTGGCTTCGAGTTTGGGCTGTTTCTGGGGTGGGTGAGGCGTGGGGGGCAGGGGAGGGGAGGGGCACTTTGCAGTGTACAGCTCCCCACAGAGGGGTCTGCCCAATATTGAATCAGCACCCGAGGAGGGCGTCTCAGCGGACTGGGACCAAGACATCTTGATCTGCATCCTGTCACCACTGCCCTGAGAGCAAAGCAGGAAGGATCAAAATGCCCTTTGAAGGAAGGCCCATTAGCTGCTTCAAAGAGAATCTGAAATGCCCGCCCCAAAGGGAAACTCCCAAAAGGCGGCCGAGGCCCAACCCAGCCTCTGCCCGGGACCCCAAGGGCGCGTTCTGCTGTAAGGAAGTGAACCCTTCATCAAGGCCCGGCCTCTCTAAGCACCCCACTCTTTGCTGGGAGATTGGGGGCTGCCCGTGGACTCCGGGCCATGAGGAAGAAAGACCTGGTGATCACTAAGGCTTAGAAATGCCTGTGGGGGCATGGACTCTACGTGGTTTGCCCGGAGTGACGTTCCCTTGACTTGAACCCAGTGTCCTGGCCACAGGCCAGCAGCCGGTTCTGGTTTCAGATAGAGGAGATGCAGGGTGCAGTGAGAGCCTGGGGGAACCTGCCATGTGCGAACACCCGCCAAGGACCCTGGGTGCCCCCACCCACTCAGTTCCAGCAGGAGGAGGGCTCTCCTGATGCCCCATCTTCTGAGCCTTCCAGTGGTCAGTACCACAGCAAGGTGCCCCCCACCCCACCCCCCTAAGCCGCCACCCAGCTCCCTGGGATTGATTATAGATTGCTGCTTCTCCCTGGCAGCTGCGGCCCAGCAGCACGGACGTTTCCATTTGGGGAATCAATTCCTTCTCGCAGAGAGAGTCATGCTGGCTTGGCTCGGTGCGCTGGGAAAGGCCTGGGGAAATGGGCTGGTGCCCCATCAATTTGCCGCCCGCGCTGGCTGCCTCGATTGCTCTGGACGGGCCGCAGGCCTCTCCGCAGAGCTGTCTGTGACCCCACGGGGCGCAGAGAGGGGCCACGGATGAGGTAAGAAGCCGGGAGCGACCAGAAAATGTGGTCGGCTTGGCAGGTTTCCCCGAAAGCGAGGGTGTGGGTGCAGGAGGCCTGATTGAAAATGTATAGAAATTAGATATTGCTTTGCATAACATTGACACGCTGTGTCCCCTCCGTGCCTGCGCAATCGGACGGACAGGCAAGTGCTGCTCAGCTTCCTGTGGCCTGGGACATGGACTCCAATGCAGACTGACAGCTGAGCAGCTGAGAGGGAGGCTGGTGCTGGGCCAGGAAGAGAGAGACCAGGTCCTGGGCCACTGCCCCCTCCTGCTCATGGTGTCCCCTCCCTTGGTCCACCAAAGGATGAGCTAGGACACCCTGAGACTCAGTCCAGCAGACCGGACCTCTCTGCTGGTGTCACAATGCTCACCTGGTGAGTGGAGGACCAGGGGACACGGAGGCTGGCCCCAAGGGCCTAGCTCACCCATCTACCCAGGGCCTCAGCAGGAGAAAGCAAAGGAGGTGATTAAATATCCTAATGTACAAATACAAACACATTATTACTCTGAATGTATTTATTATCATCAGGAGACCAGCCTGCTCCCTGCCTCACGGAGTGCAGTTGGGAGTAAGACAGCAGAGGATTGCCGATCGGGTCGCGTTTGGGCCAGGCACTGATGTTGAGGAGAGGTTGCACTGAGACGGAGACCCAGCCGATGTCAGGAGCCTGGGCGCCGCGGCGTCTACAAAGGCTAGTGTTTCAGGAGTTGGTCTCCAGGACTATCTTCCGGGATGCTGCCATGGAGTTAACGCTGGCTGCCAGCGGGCGCCCACAGTGACTTTCAGAGACCGAAATGGTCTTTCTCCCTGAATTCAAACTCCCCTTCTGTCTGGGAGCAGCCCAGAGCACTATCCGTTCCCGCCACCCAGGAGTGCCAAGGGGAGGTTAGGATGTCTTCGTAAGCATGCCCGTTTATACCACATGTCCCCTGGTGTGTTAGACGAGTCTCAATGGACAGCGTGAAACATCCTTGGAGGCTAACGACTTCTAAATGTAGGTGGTCGTTCAGTGATGTTTTCCAGAAGGTGGTCAAGATGGAGTGGGGGACCTAGTATATCCATTGCTAAGAGGTCAGTGCCAACTCCTCGCGACAGCCTGGCAGATTTGAAGCGCCCACCTCCCCCAGGCAGTCTAAGCCATAGTCATGGTGCCACCTTAGTTCCTAGCCATTCCGTGGTAGAAGTTCAAGAGCAACAGAAAAATAGGATCAGAGCAGTTCCCAAAGATAAGCCTCTTTTAAGAAGCTCTTTGCGACAGCATCATTTTTAACAGTGCAAGGTTAGCTATAACTTACATGCCCAACATACAGAGAGGCTTTGGTTATTCCCATGAAACGAACACTACATGAATGCTTCACTCACTGCCGTTGCATCAATGCCGACTCGCAGGGACCCCATTGGACTGAGTAGGTTCACGCAGGGGTTTCTGAGCGTGACTCTGGACAGGAGTGGGCAGCCTCGCCTTCTCCCCTGGACTGACCAGCGGTTTAGAGCTGCTGACCTTGTGGGTTATCAGCCCCACGTGTAGCTCACGACTCGTCCAGGCTCCCGATGGGAGAAGAGACACATTACATAGGAATAGACACTGACAATGCATTGCTACATCCCATATTATCAGATAATATGGGATATTGCCTCAATCAAATGGAATACAAGAAGCACAATGCAAAGCTAGTTTCATATCTGTGGTTCCTGGGTTGTAAACAAGACTGTTTCAAAGTGTGTCCTTACATCAAATCTATAGGTAAGTCAGGACAGGTGCCTATGGCTTGGCTTTATGTCCAGTAAGCATTGGATGCTGAGTCACAAATCCACCCCCTGATCCTTGGGGGAAAGATGAGGCTGTCATTCATTCCAAGGTTCAGATTAGAGCCTTGGAACACTGTCCATAACAGTGGCTTCCAGTCTTGCTGATGCCATGACCCTTTAATACGATTCTTCATGTGGTAGTGACCCTCAGCCATACAACTATTGCTTCTTCATAACTGTAATGCTGCTACTATTATGAATCATCATGTAAATATCTGATATGCAGGATGTATTTTCATGATAACAAGTTGAACATCATTAAAGCATAGTGATTCATCACAGAAACAATATTCAATTAGATAGTTCTAATGACACACACATTAAATTCTGTCTGGGAGCATGGTGAAGCATAGGTAACAGTCTTCATGCTGGGTACTCAGGTGTGGGTGTATCTGCAATGGATGGAGCCTCCCTAGATGGAGAGAGGAGCACTGTCTCAGTTATTAAGACCATCAGAAAGAGGTCTTTCCTGATGGTCTTAGGCAACCCCTGTGAAAGTGCCATTTGACACCCAAAGAGGGTGTGACCCACATGTTAAGAACAGTTGCTGTATGGGGTGACAAGGATCCCATATCCTAGAGGGTAACGTTTCTGCATGGCTTTGTTTTGTGGGGGCGTGGGCAGAGGATGCCCACTGTTTGCTCCCCTTCAGAGCTGCACCTCCATTCCTACACACCTCCATTCCTACACACCTCCATTCCTACACACCTCCATTCCTACACACCTACTGTGTGTAGGTGTTGGTTGGGTCATTTCACTCCAAACCCTCAAACTCACAGCGACAGGGAGGAATGGGACGGGATCTGAGGCTTTCCAAGGCTTCAATGGGAAGAGAGGCTCCCTCGGTCTTGAGAGCAGCAGCTGGGGCCTCAGAACTGCTGCCTTTGCAAGTCAAGCTCGTGCAGACCCTGTGGAGCTCCCTTCCCCACTAGGGTGTCTCAACTGCTTCACGGTGCTGGGAGATTACCGAACATTCCGTGCTGCAGAACCTGGGTGTTTGTAATCTGGGTGTTTGCAATGCACGATTGCCTTTATGCTTGGATGGCAGGTTTTCAAAAGCAGTTACTGTGGGTGCCTGGTAATCTTAGCTCTGCCCTGTGCGTACCCGGCAGAGCAGCTGTTTGGCTGAGTGTGTGAATAAATGTTAAACAGACTGAATGAGCTTAACTGATGTCTTCTCCATCACTTAGTGTGGATCTCTCACATTTCTGCAATGGGCATGGTGCTCTCTTCGAATAAAGTGATGCTTTCAGGGCATGGTTTTGGCTCCTTGTTAATTAGGAAGCATTTCTAACAAATAGAAGAGGATAGGAACTAATGTAAGGAGAGGGACACTCGTAGCTCCCAGGCTGACTGCACCTTCATGTACTTGACACGCAGTGCATGTTCCTCAGAAGGATTTTCTTTTTGGAAGTAAACAGTTACCGTTACAACCCCATGAGAGAGCAGCCCTCACTGTGAAGTCCTCATGATCCTTTTCTGTGTGTGCTTTTACTATATTTTAATTCACCCCCCACGGAGAGAATAAGCTATGAAACCTTTACCTCCCCTGGTCTGGCTTGCTTCCCTGACCCAAAGGCTGGGTTCTGTGTGTCAATCCCCGTGGAAACAGGTGGGGCTAGATGGCCCATCTTTAGATGGCCATGGCGCTGCTTCACAGCAATCATCCTTGTCCGGCCCCTGTTGATGGGGGCAAAGCTGGCCTCCAGCATGTTCCACTGATGCTGGCCATGGGAAGAGCATCTGTGAAACATCTCCCTGGATTAACACGCGCCATTCTCCACCAAGATGCCTGGCAGCAGGAGGGCAGGCTGGCAGGAGGGGGCATGCTTTAGTTCCCAAGTTTTATGGAATCATCTTCTAAAATACTTGCCAAAACCTGCCCTCTGTGCTCTGCAGAAAGATATCCTCCCTCACACATCCACATGCTCATCCCAGAGCCTGTGATTGGGCCATGTGTCCAGGCAAGCAAGCATGGAGGTTGCAGATGGCATTTCAGGAAGGAACCATGGCATGTAGAGATTGTGCAGGATAAGCTGGTGGAGCCTGGTGCCACCAGTCACAAGGGACCTTTCAAGCAGGGTAGAGAGGGGGCAGGTCAGTCAGGGGCAAGGTGAAGAGGACCTGATCATACTTGTAGGGATAGGTTTGACGATAGGTGGGTTCTACAAATCTAGGAATGTGGGGGACCTCTAGAAGTTAAGGGAAATTAAAAATGTTTTAAAGGCAAGAAGATACATTTTATTCTAGAGGAGCCAGAAAGGAATTGCAGTCTTGTCGACCTTTTGATGTCAAACCACTGAGGATCACTTCAGAGGCTGACATCACCAGTGGTCTCAGGTGACACATCTGTGCTGTCTAAAGCCACTTTGTTACAGCAGCCAATGGGACACTAAGATGCACTCTCGCCAGCGATGCTTTATCCTGATTCCCCCACATCCTTGCAGACATCAGTAATAATCCAACTTACTGCCATCCTTTTATTCCCCCTACAAGGGAAGGAAACCATCTGATTGCAGCCTCAACCGGCCTTCCCTTCATGACCAGGAACGCATCGCTCTTCTCCCCACCAATAACGTCTGTGTCCTCTTCCTGTGAAAACCGTCCATTTACTTTCCCTGTTGTGTTCTATTGTTTTGTTTGACTTCTCTTATCGATTAGTAGCAATTCTCTGTCCAGCCTGGATGCCAAACCCCTGGAAGGTCTATGTGCTCCAAAAATCTCTGGCCAAACTATAGCTGGTGGGAGACGGACCATGGATCCCAGTCCGGCAAAGCACCTTGAATACCCGGTAGGCTGCAGCGTGGCCGAGCCAGTGCCTCCTGGGACAAGAGCAGTCCGCATTCCTTAGCAACCGGACTGAGCAGACTGCCCTTGTTTGTTTGGCCCAGGTCCTTTCAACAAGAAAACTCAGTGTCCTCGGGTCGATTCTGACTTACAGGACCCTCTAGGGACAGAACTGGAATCAGTTCAAGTGCAGTTCCAGGCTTCTGAATCTTTACAGGCACAGGAAGTCTCTTCTACCCCTCTGGAAGCCGTTGGTGATCTTGAACTGCTGGCGTGCGGGAGCAGCTCAGCTCGCAGAGCACAGCATTAGGGCTCTTTCTAGGTCACTGGGGAGGCCAGCAGCTAGAGAGGGACACCATGTCTGGAGTTGGCGCTGTCAGCACAGCTGGAAACCATCACTGAGATAGCTGCCACAGTGGCTGCTGCAACATCCTCAGGCGTAACCGGCGTATAGATGATAGGTAAGGTCGCCAGGGGGCAGAGCTGCCATGGCGGCAACTGACCACCCATGAATGTGCCTCACTCACCGCCACAGAGCCCACGCGGACTCACAGGGACTTCCTAGGACAGGGCAGAGCTGCCTGGGGGTGTCCTTGAGTGCACCCTCTGCAGGAGTAGTGGAAAGCCCCTGTCTTTCTCCAGTGGAGAGGCTGGCAATGTCCACCCACAAATGAGTGGAGACCAACATTCCACAGCAGCTGCCAGGGCCGGACGGGAGGGAGAACGGTGACACAGTGTAAGGGACATCGCATTCCTGTGAGGAAAGATGATAGTGCAGGAAACGGATAGTAGTGGGGGTCGTACCATCTCAGAGGAAGAAACCACTCTTAGTGCATTGTATATAGATCAAGACACATTTAAAAAGATTGAGCTGGTACATTTCTGAAATGCGGATTTCAGCATATATTTTGAATAGAGGAACAAGCAACTTTAGCAATAAGAGAATATAGTATTGTGACTTATCTGAAATGGGTGCCTAAAATCAGCAGTTTTTACGTAAGAAAAAAATCACTAGGTAGAGAGCAAAATTGAGAGACAGTAACAATAGTGCTTAATGTTTGCCAAAAAGTCAACCACCACTACCACCACCACCAAGAAGAGAAGTCCTAATCCACTGCCAAGAGACCCAATGAAGTCCTGAAAAGTTCACACATTCATGTCCTTTGCACTTAGCTGCAAAGCTTCAACATTGCAACACAGTCTCATCACATTGCTTTTAGAGAAAATGTGATAAAGTATCCTAGAACGTGTTTGGGTGCATATACATTTCCCCACTAATTCTTTAGATTATTTTATATGTCATTTCAGGTTATTGTAGATCACACACATATATATGCAATTTTAATTTTTATAAAATACATTTGTATGTTATTTCGTGTTTATATGTCATTTATTGCATATATAATAAGCTAAAGAATTAGCCAGAGAAATGTTCAAGAGATAAATGGCAGAGTACTAGTCCTAGCAGACACCCATACGCAGTTGATAAATGCACAAATTAAACTACTTAATTATTGAGTTGGAACTAAGCAGTGCCATGCAAAGGCTAAACATATACACAAATACATATGGGAATTTAAAATATGATAAAGGTGGCATTTCAAACCCATAAGGAAAAGATAAAACACTAGGCATGTGGCATGCCTACCACCACCACCACCCCCCGACTTTCCACCAAAATTGTTTCCAGAAAAAATATCAAAGATGTCACTGTAAAGATGCAGTAAAATAATTAGGGGAAAAATTAACAGGGGCCTGAGGAAAGCAAATGGAAATTCCCTGTACTTCTCTACACTTCTTTTGTACCCTTACTCTAAACTACAAAGTCTGCTAAAAAAGAGATGATTTTTTTAAAATATTTTCTTGGAAGGCCTTTTTAACAAAGCACCAAATCCAGAAATTGAACAGAAAAACCCTGGCCAATGTGAACAGCTATTTCATTATATAAAATATAAACATGACAGGGCTGAGCCCCAGTGGCATAGTGGTTGTGCGTGGGACTGCGACCCACTGGGATGGAGGTTCAATTCCAGCAGTGGGGCTGGGCCTCCTACTCCCACCACCGGAGAGCAGTGATGCCCCCCCCCCCAAAAAAAAAAAATATAAACATGTCAGCATAAGCAGCAGGCAGAGGGGGCAATGTGAGGCAGAGATGCCCCTCAGGAAAATTCTTTGTAATATGAATTATAAAGCTCTATAAAGATGATGGAAAGGGAAGGCGATATCATCTTAGAACTTTTAGCAGAGGCTGCGAGTAGAAAAGTAAGTATTTGGGACCGATAAAGCTTGAGCGCATGAAGCGTAGTTCAGAAATAAAGGAAAGCACATTAGAACTGTGCCTAGAAAACAACGGTTGTCTCCACGGGCCTGTGGCAGGAGAGATAGGTACTCTCACACGGGCTGAGGCCGTTAGAAGGGTGTTCATTCTGATTGCCATGAGAAATGCTCTCTGGGGAGCCCGGGTGGGGTGGTGGTTAAACATTGAGCTGTGCTCTGCGCAGACAGCATTCAAAACTCCCAGCAGTTCTGAGGGGAGAAAAACTGAGCTTTCTATTCCTGTCAGTAGTTAAAGTCTCAGAAACCCACTGGGAGTCAGCATTGACTCAATGGAAGTGAGAATGCTATCTCGCACTAATATTATATATTTCTGATTGTAAAGCGGATTGTGGAGTCCTGGAGCAGGAGGAGCCATGCCAACGCTGAGAGGTTTCCATGGCCACTGGATCCACAAGACTTCCCACCCGCTAGCCTGTGATCTTCCTGCATTTGGAGCCTTTGCATGTGTTGCGTGAGTCTGGAGAGGAATTTATAGACTGGCATCAGACCTTTGGCTAATATTGGACTTATGAACTTGATCTGGACTTGGGTGTTTTCTTAATATACGGTTACTCTTTGGTATAAAGTTCTCTCACATACATGTGCGTGTCTCTGAATTTGTTCCTCTAGTCAACCTGGACTAATAGAAATCCTAAGGAGAATAAAGATGAAATTATCCTGGCAGAGAAAAAAATTCATTCTACATAGAATGCGAACAAAAACACATCTACCTGTCAGGCTGTGGCAGTTGTTGATAATAGCAAAAGCAAACCAACCAACTAGACAAAGCTTCTAAGGGCATCATGCCCTTAGAAAGAAGGGATCTGAGTTCCTGGGAGCATCATGATCTCCTGATTACAATAAGAAATGCAAACGCAGACTCACACGTGCATCTCAAGTGGAAGGGGGAGCAAGCAGGGGCATCTTTCACTCTTACACTGATTGAGCTTCCCTCAAACACTTTCAAAGCTGTGTGTGTGTGTGTGTGTGTGTGAGAGAGAGAGAGAGAGAGAGAGAGAGAGAGAGAGACTGAGTCCTAAGGCACTTAGACACACACCTAGGAACTCCAAGGTCAGTAGCTGCACCCCAGCTGCTCTGAGGGATAAGGATGCTGCAGTCTTCCCGGGAAAGGTTCCAGTCTTGAGGATTCCACGGGCAGGTCTACTCCACCCTTTAAGGCTGCTATGAGCTGGAATCAGCTCAAAGGCATGAATGTGCTGTCTACGTTGTTCATGCACAGGTTTGCCATGGGTGTGTGGAAGCTCCAAACAGAAACAGCCGATTAACAGATCCGATGAAAACCCAGGGTCAAATGGCTACTCGCTTCCCCTCTCTTCCCCCTGCCTGCAACCCTGCACCAAAATACCAAGAAGAATATGTCTCTGCATGAACCTGTGTTAGAAAATAAAAGTTCTGTGAGCTCATGCAGGAAGCAAACGGATTTGCTTGGTTTTCATTCCAAGGGACAACCTGCAGACCTGACGGGACCAGTGGAGGTGGAAGGGGTCTCATGTCATTGAGCGCTGGGGGTTCAGGTTGACTTTTTAACCATGTCCATGTCTTGCTTTCACAATACAAAATCACAAGGAAGCAATTCTGACACCAGAAGATGAAGGGCCGTAAAGATAAAAAGCCAGGCCCGGGCCCAAATTATCTTGGGGATGCCTTGTCGCTAATTCAAAGCACACGTGGGTCCCCGCCCCATCACGGCTTCCTGTTCCGTGCTGACTCTGACTGCCCAGAGTCTCTCTTTATCTCCGGGCACCTTGACAGGGACATTCTACATGCATCCTTCTGAGCATCCCGCCGTAGATTATGCCCCACTCCCTGATCCTGCAGTGACTGGGTCGGAAGCAGGAGACAGAGGCCAGAGCCAGAAGAGAGCCGTGGGGCACCCCGTCCGAGACTTTGGATTCTTATCAGCGATTCCAGGGGCGAACTGCTTCTGGGGAATGTCTGCTCTCACCTTGCCATGGCTGTCTTTGCTTTAGTGGCTTTCACTACCCCTTGGTGTTGACTTCCCCCAGACTCAGACAGGCACGTGTTCGGAGTCCTAGCAAGGGGGTGGGGTGGGGGCCAGAGACACAGAGAGAGGTGTTCCACACATTGACTCCAAGCCCTGTGATTAGAAAGAGCCAGAAGGTTCCCTAGAGGCGCGGGTGTGAAGGCTTCTTCTGACATATCGTGGACACGTTGTCAGGAACGACCCGTCCCTGAAGAAGGTCACCATGCTTGATAAAGTAGAGGGGCAGCAATGACAAAGGGGGTCCTCTACGAGAGGCTCCAACAATGGGTTCAAGCCCAGGGACAGTGGGAGGACAGTGCAGGACCGGGCAGTGCATTCTTCTATTGTGCACGGGCTCGCTGTGGGTCAGAACAAGCTCCAGGGCACCTACCAACAACAACAACAACACAGCTGCATTGTTCAGCAGCAGAATGTCTGCATCTCTCTTATCTCAGCATGGAAGGAAGCGCAGACCTGGGTTGAATTTGAAATCTAAGAAGAGCAACTTCATTTTCTGCGCCATCATCAACATGATGCGAGTTGGCCTCTCCTGCAACTCTGTTTGGGCCAAAAGGAGCCACCAGCGAGTCCCCAAAGCTGCAGTTCCCTGCAAGATCTACGGAGCAGCAGCTCTGAAATGAGCTCCCACCTCCTCTCCTCGAGACGATTATGAGGTTTTTGTCCCAGCCTTTGGTGAACAGGGAACTCTGGTGGGAAAGGTGGAGTTCTCTAAATTTTAGCACAAATGCCAAGGTGAAAAGAAGAGACCCTGAGGTGCCTTCTACCCCCACCCCAGTAAAGCCGGGACAGCTGAGGTGGGCAGTCTACATGCCAAACCTGAAGCCCTGATGGTCCCTTCAACAAGAAGCTGCTAATAGACTTGGCCAGAGGTTGAACCGCAGATCATTCTGAGGAGCCTCAGAATCCTGACAGCCTGTGGATGACGGTCTGGTGTGAGCATGGGGCTGTCCCTGATGAGACAAGGACAGATACAGAGAGGCCTGCTGAAGGGATCCTTGTCCTCTCCTCTGGTTCTGATCTGGGGTCATGTCCCAAAGAGGAAGAGTTGGGTCCCCACGACCTCGAACTCCCAGGTTGCGAGGAAGGACGTCAGTTAATGTGTTTCTATTTTGCAGACCTGAACGTCTGGCATCTCCAGTCAAAGTCCCTGGGCCCTGAGATGGCTTGTGGGGCTCCCTGCAGATCACATGGAAACAACCCCAATCTGAAACCTGGGAGCACACTCGGGGAGGCGGTCTGTGGTGAGGACTATGAGTGGGGTGTTTGGATGAGGGCAAGCGACTCCGTTGTATGGAGAGTCCTGTCCGTGGCTCCGTGCTTTCACACCTTGGTCTCAAATGCACACGTGTGAGCCCATCCAGGCCCTCGTGCTCTCACCAGGAGAGGAGGACGGAGATGAAGAGCGTGCTGAATGAACAAGGAGCACACGAGTACCATTTCAAAGCAAGAGAAACACACAAAGGAGGTCACTGGTCCCCTGCCCTTCCCTCACAGCCCAGAAGCTGCCATGCCAAACAATGTTCCAGGGCATGGGATCCTTTGAGAAGCTGGCACTGAGGTGGTGGACCTGCGATGAGACTGTTGCTTCCATGGATGCATGTGCTGTGCAGTGAAAGCCCTCAGACAGAGAACTCGGGATACTGCCTCTGGGGCCGGTCTTAAAACTTTTCCATGACTCTTGAGCAGGGAGACCAAGCTCCAACTCACTGCCAGTGTCCACCTGACTCCCAGGGACCCTGTAGGACCAGAAAGAGCTGCCCTGTGGGCTTCTGGGACTGATATTCCTCAGAGGGGAGCAGGTAGGCATCCCATCTGACAGGTTTCAGCAGCAGCAGCAGGGGTCGCTTCAGTGTCCCTGGTTTCTCTTTATAAAAATGAGGACGTGCCCATCCTTTCCACCCCTCCCTCTACCCTCCCCTCTGCTGCCTGCATGGTCTCTCCCAGTGGACACACATGCAAGGGCATGAACACACAGAGGCCCTGCATCAGATGAGGCCTGCTGAACCCTACTGGGGGCCTGCCAGGTTGAGACAGGTAGGAGAGTGCAGTCTCTTCTGCTCACTCATCCCTGGGGCAAGATCAGATGGCCTTCAAGCCACAGAAAGAAAAGAGAGCAAGACAAGATGGACAGCGGGGGCTGGGGGGGGGGGAAGGGTGGAGGGGGGATGTTTTTGAATAATTAAATGCTGGGCAGGATTTAATTTTGATGAGAAATGTTGGTCTCCAGATGCACACAAGTCCATGAACATTCGGCACTTTAAGCAAAGAACTGCAACTAGGTAAAATAGATATCAAGTTATTGAAAACTAAAGATGAACCATGCCTGTGAAAAACAGCTCCAGAACCTTCGACACTGAGAAAAAGATACACATTGTCCCTGTTGCCTCACCAGTAACTGTGGGGGGCAGAGGGCAGTGGGGTGAAAGAGTTAGAAAGACGGGAAGTACCATTTCCCGAACTCTAAACACCCTTGGTTGTCAAGATGACTGGAACCCATCCCAGGTTAGATGTGTGGCTCAATGGGGTTGGACTGAGATCCCAGAAGGAACCCTATCCCCCACAGGTGCCTCATCTCGGAGGGAGGCAGATCTGGGTGCAATGGGGATCAGAGGATCTCTGTGACAAACAAGGCCGGCGAAACTGGAAATCCATTCACAGAAGAATGGAAGCAGGACCGATACCCCAACCCCCCCGCCCCCCCGCCCCGGGACTCAAGATGGACCCGAGACTATAGATAATGCCTGGCACTCTAACAATCATCAATAATAATAATATAAAAAACCAGTACAAACTCGTTAGTGTTTGCTGCAAGGCACAAATGCACTTAGAGACCCAGAAAGAAAGTACATAGGCCAACAGAAGACAAGCCAGAGGACAGGGCCGTGTACCAGACAGCCTCAACCCAGGACCAAGATGAGAAGCCAGAGACCAGCCAAACAGAACAGGATACTATGGCAATGACATGTCAGACAAAGGACTCATCTCTAAATTTTATAGAAAATTGTAACACCTCAACAAGATAGAGTCGATTCAATTAAACAAAGGTCTGACCGAGGTCATGGGCAGACCCTTCAGCACAGAAGACACCCTGGAGGCCAGCAGGTAGATCAGGAGATGATTGTGTGTGTCCAGGAGGCAACAGGATCCTACAAGAGTCCTGCCAGCATTCTCCCCACACTCTCTCTCTTTCCATCTGAAATGTGCCCCCTCGTTACCTTCCAAGTCTGGAACTGTATACATCTGGTCAACAGTAGCCACCACTGCTCTGTCAGAGGGTCCTTTTGTGGTGGCTTGTGTGCTGCTGTGGTGGTGGAAGCTGTGTCGCTGGTGTCTCCCAGGTCAACGGTGTGGCCCAAGGTGAACAGGTCTCAGTGGAGCTCCCAGACTAAGAGACAGAGTGGCAGGACCAGCTCCCCACCTTGGAGGAAGGAGCCCCAGAAAATCTTCTGCATAAGAGAGTCACAAGCTACCATGATCAGAAGGTGGCATTTCCTCCAAGGACACAGCTCAGAGACTAAGGAACGAAGGATGATTTGAAACAAGAAATGCGGGGAAGTGGCATAAACGAGGGGACGCCAAGGCAGGTGATTGCGAAGGGGAGGTAGAAGTGAATGGAGTATGAATTGTTGGGTGTAAAACGGATGATCGGCTCTGTAAACCATCACCTGATTCCTTATAAAAATATATACCGAGAAGAAAATGTCGTTAACTTCCATCTAAAGCCATTGAAGATATTGAAGAGAAGATGTTTTTAGATAAACAAAAGCTGAGAAAATCTGTTACGGGAAGATCTCTGCTTTAATAAGTGCTACAGGGTGTCCTCCGGGGCAGAGAGAACTAGACAGAAAATTCAATCTACGAGAACAAGAGGACCAAAAAGAGAAGTAGGTGAGGAAATCAGAGAAAAATAAGGTGCTTTTTTTCTTCTTGTAAATTGCTCAGGAGACAACTGAATATTTGAAGCTGAAATAAAAACATGGTCACATGGGTTTTATAATAAGAATTAAGTTATATATATACATGATGTAAATGGCATATATATATATATATATAATTGCTAGATGTCATTCATTTCTGCTCCAAGACTCTGTGCACACAGAATCCAATACTGCCTGGCTCTGCATTATCCCCAGAATTGTGATGTTTGACCCCATTGTTGGAGCCACCGAGTGGATTGTCGCCCTAAGTGTCTTCTTCTGTGTCCTGACCATCCCCTTGACTGCGCACGAGGTCCTCTTCCAGGGACTTCTGTCTTGGGGTGTGGTCTAGTTGGTTCCCACTCACAGTGACCGGAACACCGAACAGAACCCCACACCGCCGTGGGCCGCCCCCACAATGGTTTTTACGTTGGAGTCCCTGCTGCCAAGCCATCTCACCAAGGGTTTTCCTTTGTCGGATGCACCCCCATTTTAAAAAGCATGATATTCTTTTCCAGGCACTGGTCTCTCCTGACAATGTGTCCAAAGCACCTCCTTGCTTCTGAGGCACATTCTGACTGCTTCCTCCAACACAGATCGGTTTTTACTTTGAGAAAGACATAGTATTTTCATTATTCTTCACTCACGCCATAATTCAAATGCACCGGTGTTCCTTCTGTCTCCCTTATTCAGTGTCCAGTTTCAGTCCTCAAAGTGACATCCTTGCTTTGCAACACGTGAGAGAGGTTTTGTACAGTAGATTTACTTAATGCAATGTGTTGTTTGATCTCTTGAATGACACGTGTATATAGCTATAATATATAAATTTATTTATAATATATATATAAAACAAAACTCTTGGCCATCTAGGGAATTCCTGCTCATGGCAAGCCTGTAGGACAGAGCAGACTGCCCTAACAGGGCTCACTTAATTATTATGTGAGCTGACTATCACAACAGCACAACCAGGGAAAACAACTGCTGTGTGATATTTTACCATTTCGGGCAGTAACATAATCAAGAATCAATGATCCTGAAGGAAGAGGTCCAAAGCATTAGCCAGACAAACAAATAAGCAAACAAACAGAAAACAAACAAGGCTCGAGAAACTGACACAATGCCAATTGAGATCTCTCAACAGACAGTTACCCGGCATCAACTACCCACTCACCTCACCAAGAACTCTCACAGAAAGCTGGGAATGGGGTCTGGAAGAGCTCCCTACCTGTGCCCTTCACCATACCTGGTGATCCAACTCACTGTGGGGATATTGAATAACCTCTCAAATAGCATATGCAACCCAAAGCATGCTGGCTACATCAATTCATTGGAAAGGAATTGTGAGAAATGTGTGTCAGATTCTGAACAGGGGGTAGCATTATCGATGATGGCTGGTCATGGTTGGCAGAGTAAAATGCTAATAAGAGGTTTGCCTGTGAAAATGTACTAGACCATGCAGAGCACCACCCCTGACATATATGCTTTAAGAATGGGATTCCAGAATACCTCCTGGTGCTTATGTAAAACATATGCATACAGCAGGAGACAATCAGCCATCCAAATTGGACAAAGGGACATTGATTTAAGATGGGAAAAAGATGGGTGTGAAGGTCATGTTCTCCCTCCCCACCCCCCACAACACACACACAGTTAATCAACACCCAACTAATTATCTGAGGGAACAGGACTGTGTGGAATGGAAGAAAAGTCATGACGTCATGTTTGGATGACACCGTCTGGCTTGCTGAAATTGAAGGGGACTTGAAGCACCTCTTGGTGAATGTCAAAGATGGCAGTCTCCCAGGTGAGTCACATTTCAACATCTATAAAACGAAAGCCCTTACAGGGGGTGGACACATCACATCAACAAAAGCAGAGAATATGGAAGCGGTAAAACCCGGGATGCACAGTCAATGCTCAGGGCAGCGGCGGCAGTCAAGACATCGAGCAACGTCTTATAGTAGGAAGCTCTGTTTCAGGTCAATGCTTCAAAGCATCCAAGAGCACGCGTGTCTCTCTAACCGTGAAGGTGCACTTGGCCCCCATGCAGTGGCATTCTCATTCCCCTCCCATGCATGAAAAGTCTGCCCAAGGACTAATGAAGGACCAAGAATGGCTGCACTTAAATGGCATTGTTGGCGAAGAATAGAGCCTATCCCGAGGGCTACCAGAAGACCACGCAGACCTGCGCTGAGGAAGCACAGTCCAAGGGCTCCTTCGCAGCAAGCACAGCACGGAGAGACTCCTCCTCATACATGCTGCATCAGGCAGAGCAGAGGGTTCAGGAAAACCAGGAGGCTCTCAAGGAGAGAGATGGAATGGACTCGAGCTCTCTGAGGATGGAGCGGGACCTCGGGTCTCTGTGAGTCAGAACTAAGTAGAGAGCATCTAGCAATAACAAAGTGCTTAAAAGAGATGTAGTTTCATCACAAGGGCGTGGGTAACGTGACTGTAAGTGACACCTATATGCATATTATAAAGGAATGTGTTTACATGTGCATATTGATGCATGTGCATGCATAGCTGCATATCCATACACACACAAACACACATGCCTAAACGTTATATATACACACACCATGCTAAGAATAAGCATAACCATTTCTGTGGTTATATTCAAACTAAAGTGCATGCTTAGGCAAAGATTTTTCTAGGGCTAAAGAAGTATGGCGTTGGCAAAAAATTCTGAAAGTACCATGGACTGCCAGAAAGCCAAGTGACCTGTCTTGGAAGAACCTGGAATGTCCCTTGGAGACAAGGGTGGGGAGGCTTCAACTCATATACTTGGGACGTGTTATTCAGGAGAGGCCAGGTCTTGAGGAAGGATAACATGCTGGGTGAAGTCGAGGGGCAGCACAAAACAGGCCTCCAGCATTGAGCTCCCGCAGCTGTGAGGATGGGGGGCCGGGCTGAGTACCCTACGGCTGTCCCAGGACTGCTGTGCGTGGGGACTGGGCCGACGGCCCTGAAGAGCAACAACAAAGCAGCCGAGTCCGTGGTGAAGAGGAGCTCCCCTCCCCCTGGCAGTCACACGCATCCTGAATACGTGCCGCCCGCAGCGATGGACTTGAGACAGAGGGCACAAAGCAACAGACAAGTCCCACTGAGTCAGAAGCCACGTCGTCACGGGCACGAAGCACTGGCCCAGGGCTGCCCAGTGGGAGCCCCTGGGTTGAGGATGGTGCGGATAGCCAGTGGTTTGTCCTGTTCCATACATTCCCTGTGAACCAGACCCATGCGGATGGCACTTAGCCAGGACACCGTCACCATCTTACCCCGCCCCCACTCCATCATTGGCACCGACAAGTCCTTCTCCCCAAGCAGCATCCCCTTAACTCTCCTGACTCCCCATGATGACCCCTGACTGTCCTTGCACGTCCCTGACACAACGCCTGGTCTGCATTTGTAGAGAGAGCTCTATAAAGAACGTTGAAAATGAATCTCCAACTTTCCCACCCCCACCCCATCATTATTTATATCTGGTTTGATTAGTTGATGTCGTTACTTTATGGCATCAATTGTATCATACCTTGTCATGAAATCCCCTGGCTGGCTGCCTTTCAAGGTGTCAAACAAATGAAATAAAGGCTCCCTTCCCAAAGAACTTAAAAGAAAAAAGCACCTTTTGCCTCATGCCACACGAGGAGACACGTGGGGAACGACTCTGATTAAGCCCACTTTCGGCTGAAATTTTCAAAGCATTACATTAATGACCTTGAAGATTGTCCAGCAGAAATATCTTGTGGGTATGAATTTCTTCAAAGGTTGCAACAGGGGCTGGAGCTCTCCGGAGGCTCCGGTGATATCAAATAAAAAGCTTAATCAATTTGTGGAAGCAAAAAGGTGGACATGCTTTGAAGCACCAGAAATTGATACTCTGGAATCTACAATTATTGGGACTGAAGGTAACTAACCTGCAGTCCGATATTATTTCCTCCCATCCGTGTCTCTCCCACTTGAACAGACAGGAAAGGGAAAGCGTGTTTCAGTGGGCTCAACACCCCCAGGACTGGGCACGTGTGTCAGAACATTCAAGCTGCAAAAACATCATCTTCTCTGACCGAAAGTGAGGTCCTTTATCCTGAAAATGACCTTGGCTCAGACATCCTTTCAGCTGCCATCCACAATTATCTCTGTGACCTTTCAACTGCAGCTTAAGCACCGCTGATCTGCTGGTGGGGCCGGGGTCTGGCAGGAGACCTACCCAAGGAGTCTGTCTGTGTGGAGGGGAAGCAGAGCTGGTCGGTGCTGACTGGCTAGATTGCAGGAAGACCAGCCAAACCAGGGGATGCTGAGTGGACTCAGTTCCACATGTCTGGAAGAAGGGTGCTCCATAAGGGTCGTTTCCAGAAATGGAGGAACAGGCCTATGTTCTGAGCCTCCAAGTGGACTCAAGCCTATGGCCACACATGTTGACCCACCAACATAGGTCTGTGTAGCCCTCATTTGACATGGTGCCCTCCACACACACACCCCGCCTGACCCAGCCACTCCAGCCCTGGCACCCGCCAGACCTTCTTCTTGACCTCAGCAAGGGTGCTCCTGATGAACCGGGAGGAAGGCAGGGCACGGCCTCTTATGACAGCAAATGTTTAGCAAGTTCCTAGAGGATTATCCACTGTAAACTCAGCTCTGTACCTCCCAGGCAAACTCCCACGCAGAAAACCGTCTCAACCCTCATGTGTGCTTATAAATGAACTGCATGGGGTGTGTGCATGCGTGCTTTCTCCGAAGCCTTGTGGCCACGTTCTACCCAGAGTGTCTGTGCGATGGACTCTTGATGGGCAGTACGACCTAAGGGAGACTCCAGAGGGTCCCTGATAGGGACAGGATTGAGGGATGACTGGTGGTCTGGAGGAGAAGGTGCACCCATTAAACTACAGCTGCCCAACCTCCTGAAAACCCCGCCCACCACCCATCTGCCCAGATACAGTACTGGGGTGGCAGGAGAAAGAGGAGGCATTCCACTCCTGGAAAGATTTCATCTCAGAACTCACGTGGGCATTTTGCCCTGCCCGTGGGGTCACTCTGAGTCAGGAGGAGTAGGTGGACATGAGGCTTTTGTGAGAACCACCAGCTTAGGGAGAGAAGACTGGAGGCCTGCCCTCAGATGTGAGGGGAGCCAGACAGGGTCTATGCCGAGAGGCAATCGTTTCTGGTATGATGGATTTCTTTGTGGAAGGTTTCCATGACTTTGGGGCTTGCTCTTGTAGATCCACTATGCCTTCCTATTAGACCTGGGTGACACAGAGGCGAGACCTTTGACCCATAACCCCCAAATGGGGGCCGCTCCGAAGAAGAGCCAGGCCGTCCATCTACACCAGTCACAGCACAAGACTCTGCCGAGCCGCTCAACCCTGCACACTCAGGGTCACTGTGAGGTGGCATGCACGTGACGTCACTGAGCCACAAGAACCATCACTGACACAGCAACCCCCGCCCCCATCATCTCCACATGGTTCACTTATGTTCAAAGTTGTGAAGGCCCTTCACCTTGCCCAGATGATTCTCATGCCTACAGCTGCATCACTGGAAGTTCGGTCTCCCAGTTGTGAGCAGCTAAGTTTCCAAGGAAACCCCGTTCGGGCAGCAGCCCTGCAAACTGCCAGCACCAGGAGCCCAAGCAACAACCAGGGGGGTGGGGTGTCTCTGAATTATTTTTTCTTGATGCAGAAAAACATTCAAAAAACCAATCTCACTTAAGAGAGAAAAGTCTTAGCTGGGAGAGATGAAAGCTAATTTTTTCAAATGTCATTGAACCAAGATATATGTATGCATACACATCCCCCAATGTCCAGCAGTCGGCTCTGTTTCACGTCACAGGAAGATGTGCTATGGAAACATGACTCCGTCTGTGGGAAGAAACCATCCTGAGGACCAGCAGAAAGCAAAGCCACTGCAAGTCACCCCGAGAGCCGCTGTCGTGAGGGAGCAGAGCGGCTTCACCCTCACCCTCTCTGCCAAGTGGAAAAGGGGCCTTATGCTGACCTCTTTCAGGGCCTGGTAGGAGTTTCCCAAGCTTCCTCCCTCCCTCCCTCCCTTCTTTCCTTCCTTTCTTCCCGGCACGCACCGTGGTGGATGGGCCCTTGTTCCCACCATGCCTCTTCCCTAACGTCATCTCAGAAAGAAGGAAACGGAAGTCACCCTTGCTCCAGCTCTTGGGGGATCCGATGGGCTTTGGGGCTCCAGATGCTGCCTCCCGAACCTTCTACCATGAAGGTGCTTATCAAGAGCTTTCTTGGAGCAATCAATTCACCACAGACAGATACTTTTGTGGGCTACAATCAGAAAAGGCTTCCTGGAGAACAAGAAGAATGCCTAGTGTACACAATACACAGGACCTGTTTCTATGTGGACCCCCAAGAGCCCTCATGGTAATTCTGTTGAGGCAATGAAGGCCTCTAAGCCGGCATCTTGTTTCCTGCACCTGGCTGTTGGTGGGCCTAAGGTGAGCATTTCAGGCCCCGTTCTCCATGGTGTAACCAGGGACCACCCCAAATTACTCTGAGTCGAGGGCTGATCCTTACCCAAGGAAAGCCTGGCTCAGACACAGGAGGGAAATCCACGCGGAGGCTGCTGAGTTGACGTGAATTCCTGGTGACCCTGGCGTAGCAGAGGAGAACTACATCCTGTCTCCCACAGCTCCTCTGCAGGGACTCCCACCTCAACCTCTGGGGGGAGGGAGAGGGAGGGGACCAAGGGTCCCAGTGAAGCTACATATGGACACTCGAGGCTGACAGTGAAGCAGGATTTGCTCTGTCGACATTAACAAGCGGTTATTTGCACTGCCCGTTTTCAGGCATTCCATATTCACAGATTCGTCTCAGACCACCTAAGAACAACCATTTCCACTTTCTCTGCCAAAGGGTTGAGGAAATTAAGATGCAGGATGGCTATCTGGCTTCCCTTTGCATGTCAGCGTTTAAAGGATATCTGCTGGTGATTGAGCCGACCCCATGCATTTAATGTTCCCATGTTCAAAGGAATATCAAATGGGGAGAAAAATCTCCCTCTATGGTACAAAACAGGAAAAAGTGTTACCCAAACCCGAGAGACTATGGAATTTCCATGAGATACAGCTTGGGGACCTCGGGAAGGAGTGGGGTGTGGGGTTGCAATACTTCCTCAAGCCTGTCCTCCCTCCCCCTAGGGGATGGTTGAGGCTCCCAGGACTTTGGAGCCATGGAACAAGGACAGATGATAACCCCACCCTCAGAATCCTTGCATACCTGGAGGAGACAATAGGACCAGGCCTCTACTAAATCAGGGTCCATAGAAGAAGCTCCTACCCCATGGCACTGCTCTGCAGTGGGAAGCCAACCTCGAGGATTGCCTTCTGTCACAAGAGAACCCGGGTGGCATGGTGGTTATGTGTTGGGCTGCTAACCACCCGGCCAGCAGTTTGAAACTGCCAGCTGCTGCTCAGGAGGAAGATGGGGTTTCCTATTTCCACGAAGAGCCACAGTCTTGGCAGCCCACACGGCAGTTCTACCCTGTCTTAAGGGGTTGCTGTCAGTCGGAATGTCTTCTGGTTCCCTTCCCCAGCCTGGACGGCTGACCTCTGGAGGCACAGGTGTCCTCGGCTGGAGAAGGCTGAGAGTCCGTGCTCCCTGAGCTCTTGGACTTGTTGGAGCTGCCCTGTCCTCTCGGGCCCCGGGCTCTCTCCTCGACTATCGACATCAGAAATCCTCCAACTTATTTGGCCTACTGACCAGGACTTTGGAGCCATGGAACAAGGACAGATGATAACCCAACCCTCAGAATCCTTGCATACCCGGAGGAGACAATAGGACCTGTCTCTGAACAAAACACTGTGCTCAGTGCCTCTCTGTCCATTATAGACGCGTGTGCGGTAGCCCGCACTCCAGGAAGAAGTGTAGGTCTCTGCTTTGACACCCCCCTGGGTCGGTGCGGAGCCCCGGTGGCGGAGTGCTTCCTCATCGGGCTGCCAATCCCAAGGTCACCAGCTTGCTCCCGGAAAGAGTGGACAGGCTCATAATTCACACGGGTGGTTTCTCCGCCCCTGTCCTATGGGCTCGCTGTGAGTTGGCATCGACTCGCTGGCAGTGAGTTGGGGTTTTGGTGGATTGTTACATCTCTCTTCTGAGAGATGCTGGGTCAGTAACCTGGAGCAGGACTCCCCTTTTCTAACTTCAGGCATCCCCGCCCCCTCCCCAGAGATCACGAGAGACATGGGGAAAGGCAACCATGACATGAGCACCTCTAGTTAATGGAAGAAGTGGTCCTTCCTCTGGACGCATTAAAATACGGCAACTTTAAAATGGTTCTTAGCGTATTCATCAGGGCCTGGACTATTTTAATAGGGCACATGCAATCTGACAGCTCCAAAGGAGGTCCCAAGACTCCCGGCGTACTCCATGGGATAATATGTGGAGAGCAGTCGCTGGGTACACAGAAAAATAAGTATTTCGAAAGAAATGGACTAATCTGAAAAATATCAGCACAAGTGTTCACCTGGGAAATTGAGTTACTCAAACAGAGCCTGAAAGTTTAGAGAATGCATTTGTTTTCTATTGCTCTGTAAACAAATTACCGCACGCTTAATGGCTTCCAACAGCACACATTTATTATCTTGGCGCCTTCTGTAGGCAAATGGTTGGAGGACGGTCTAGCTGGGCCCTGGGCTCAGGGCCTCACCAGCCTGGGTCTTGTCAGCAGGCTTCTCTGGGGAAGAGTCTGCTCTAAACTCACTCAGGGTGTCCGCAAATGTTGCCTTCTTTGGGCTGAATCAAGTGCTTCAGGTCCTGACTCATTGATGGTCAGAGACTGGAGTCCTGGAGGTGGCCACAGTTCCCTGTCCCCTGGTCTCCACACACGATTCCTTGAGTGGCTGCCAGGGCCCTGTAGGTCAGCACTGAACATCCAGTGTGTGCTCTGACAGGTAAGCACGGAAGTGGTGCCCCATCCTCTAAATCACAAGTCATAACCTTGCATCATGTGACCTCCTGGCACCTTGACCACTTTCTACTGGTGAGAAGCAAGTCACAGCCCCACCCCCACAGAGGAACAGTCTGGAGCATGGGCAAGGCCTCAGGGCCATCTGCCTCAGAGAAGACCAGGCCTCCCCTTTCAGCAGGAAAGAGGACCTCAGAGCGTGGCCGTGAAGAGAAAGAACAGCAGTGTGGGTGCGCTTGTTGTGGTGCTGTTTTTTAGTAAAAGGAACCAGCAGGGAACAGATGGAAGAGATCCTGAAACCAGCCTACGACTGCTTTGTTATCTTTCATGGCCTCGAATCATTTATCAGATTTCTAAGCTAAAGAATAAGTAGATGATGTGATGACAGAAGAGGTGGCATGCATGGAAACAGGTTCAGGGAATTCAACAAACGTATAATAGGATCTCCTAGGAAATGTGCAGATGAAAATTGTTAGTCACAAAACGCTTTTTCAATCTAAAGAACCTTTCGTCTCCCTTAAATGGTAGTTTTATTTTTATTTTTTTACAGAGAATAAGCTCTCTGGCCTCAAAATAATAATGATAAGTTTATATCTATCTCTACCTCTATCATAAGAAATATATAATTATTATGTCATTAATCCATATAGATTTAAGAAAAAAATAACCCCTCCTCTCCTGTGGGCAGGGAGAAGCATATTAATCACCATAATCTTAGTAATAGGTAATCAGATGCACTAAATGTCAGAACCACAGAGAGAACCCATATGCACACCCATGTCACCGTCCATAAGATTTAAACGTGTCCCATCCTGGTCCCTTCTAGAAAGAAAATCACTCAAAGTAGAACTGTAGGAAGCTGGAAAATACATCAGGGAAAGGGAATGCTTAATGCAAAAAGAAAACTGTTAGGTAGGAAACCACAAACCTTCCCAAGTTCATGTCTAATTCTTTCTCGGCATGGCCATGAAACTGAATGCAGCTGTGGAGAATGATTGCTACAGGTGGAAAATCAATGCAAACTAACACAGTAGCAAGGATAGAAGAAATTAACTGAATTTTAAAATCCAATTATTTTTAACAAAACTGGGAGGTGTGCAGCAACAGGAGGAAATGAAGGTGCGGAAGGCTTTTTCCACCTCATGTGTTAGAGGCAAGTGCCCTAGATACTGTTACCCAGGAAAGATCCAGAGTAACTTGGATCGCTGGGGAAGCAGGCAAGCTAAGTCCTTGGGAGGAAAGCATAAAATGTCAAAGAAGCTGGTCCTCCTTCTACATGGATCTAAACATTTAGGATCATGCCCATTAAATTGCCAACGCGATCATGATTGCCAATGCTAATGTTCATTAAGGAGGAAAGTAATCGCATTCGGATCAAAAGTGGACTGGAAGGGGACTTACCTGAGAAAGCATTACTGCAGCCTACCCAAACCCAGAGTCAGCCAATGACAGCGCTTCCTGAGACTGTATATTGTCAAGAGATCAGACAGCCTCATCTTCCTCCTTCTGAACTGCCGGCGGGTTTCAAACATAGGCAGCAGGGCTAGCAGGACTCCTTAAGAAAGCATTACCTCTTTGCCCCATTCCTCCTCGCTATCCACTAATTCAACATTTTAAAAAGTCACCACTATCAGGTAAATTCTGACTCATCGCAGCCCTGCAGGAGGGAGTAGGACAGTCCCTCTGAGTTTCTGAGAAGGCGCCTCCTCTAGGGAGTGGAACACCTCATCCTTATCTTAAAACACAGACACAACAGCAATGCTTTAGTGGAACATTTCAAACCAGAGATGATATCAATGACAACGGGTAGCATGAATATTCATTTAGGAAATACAAATAAATAAATAAGTGAGACGCAGGCCTATGACAAAACCTAAAGGAATTCTCGTTTATAATAAATTCATAAGATCGACGAAAATACATTGTGAAAAGATTTGTGCAGCCTTAGAATGGGGAGACTCTTTTGGAGTAAACTATGTATACATTTAACTACCTAAAAATGCAATCCCTCTTGGAGTCAAAGGGACTAAAGTAGGGTACCTTGATAAAATTTAGATATTTTCTCCACTGCCTACATGCATATTATTTTCCCCCTACATTAAAAGGATCAAAGTCACAAGGGTTAATGAACACAAAGTGAGCATTCCCAATCAAGGTGAACCTCATGCTACAAATAATCATATTCAAAGATGCAAATTTAAACATAAGGAAACGCCACTGCCATCTATTAGACAAGCAAATGTTCAAGGTGGGTAGTTGAGTGGTTGGGTGGATGGATGGATGGATGGATGGATGGATGGATGGATGGGCAGACAGGCAGACAGATAACCAAACAGATGATAGATAGATAGTTAACAGTAAGGGAGATAAAATTAGATAAATAGTAGATTGATGGATAGGTCAGTGGGTGGATGGATGGATAGATAGGTAGATAGATGATGATAGATAGATAGACAATAGAAAGCCAGATAGATAGATAAATAGAGTAGATACTCATAGTGGCCCTGTGTACAACAGGATGAAACAGCACCCAGCCCTGTGCCATCGTATGCCTGAGCTCACTGGTGTAGTCATGAAGTCAATCCATCTCTCCTGGGGTCTTCTTCTTTGTCCCTGCCCCATTACTTTACTGTGCATGACATCCTTCTACAGGCACTCTCCTGAAGAACATGTCCAATGCACACGAGAGAAAGCCATGCCGTCCTTGCCTCCCAGGACATTCCTGGGGCTGAACTTCTTGCAGGCAGATGTGCTTGTTCTCTTGGTGGTGCATGCCAGCTCTTGGCCAGCACCCATGTTGCAGCACACCCATAGGCAAACAGCTACCTCTGGACACCCTGGGTGGCAGGCACTTTCAGGTGAGATTGATGGTGCAGAGAAAGAAGACATTTAGGCACGGTCATTGGGAGTGTCAATTGATACAAACTTTGGGCAAGACAAACTAAAATAGTCATTATATTTCTTGCAAATTACCCTGAGCACATAATCATGCACGCACGCTCACACACACACACACACACACACACACACACACATGCAATTAATGAAAGAAACATTTACAAGAAAAAAAACACACTGCTTCTTGAGAAGACCCAGCTGACCCTCCCCGCAGGAAAGGCCCTAACACCAGAGACATGTAGACAGGGCACAATGTAAATGCAGACGGAATGCCATAAAACAGCTATGTGCTACAGCTCGTTTTTGGAAAACAAAGCCGTACGGTACGTGTTTGCATGCAGAAGCAGAAGATGTTTCCTTTCTTCGCACAAGCTCCATCAAGCCTCCCTCAAAACTGCGACCCGTGGCTTCCCTGCACCAAGGAGGAGTCAGACCTCAGCGTTGAGGCACAAAGAGGTGCCCCTGGCTTCTCAGAGGCAGCTGGCAAGAGAAGTGGCCAGGGACCTGCTTGTCTTTGCTGAGCACCACCTACCTCTGGACACCACGTTCTGAGCAGGGGTCGGGGCGGGGAGGGGGCTGACAACAAGCAGGAGCAGGGCCTAGGTGAGTGGAGGAAAACCTGTCACTTCTGACATGTCACCTGGGCGTGAGTGCAGCCCCTCTATCCGAGTGCCGCCGATGGTTACAACTCAGCCACGACAGTGTGACCAAGAAAAAGAGCCGTTTCCAGCGCTGCCTGGACGGGCCATGCTTGGCTGATAACACCAACTGGCAGAATGAGTGCAGTTTTTGAAATATGAAATACAAATTTTTATCAAAGGAGAACTAAAACGTTATAGCTTTAGGTTCATTAAACCCGGCTCACATTCTGGGATTCCAAAAATAAAACACTGGCTATTTAAAATCGCAGCTCGACGAAATTGCTTCAGATCAAACCCTGGAGACTCGGGAGAAGGGCGGGCAGGCGGGCCCTTCCCTCCCTGAGCTGCGGCTACACCAGGAGGAGCCCTCCGAGTCCTCCCGCCACCTCCGGAAACAGATGCCACCGCACAGATTCATCCTGGAGGGAGAGGGTCAGCTCACTGTGCCCTCCCCTGTCCTGCCAGATCGCCCCATGCCATGTGGATCCTGTGTCCTGGTCCAGCCTCCTGTGGATGAGGCAATCTGGTGTGTCCATGAGCGCAGCCCCACCCCCCTTGGGGCATTTGCCCTTTGCACAGGAAGGCAGCGTGTGGAGGGGTCCGGGTGGCATTCAGGGCTGTCTGCAGTTGAGGGTCGGCCCTTGTTAAATGGAACTCCTTTCCCCACCTCGTCAATGGTGATAAGTGCATGTACTTCCAGGGTGGGCGCTCCAGACAAGGTCAGAGTACTACTAGCCCACCACAGTTGATCAAGGTTTTCCGGGTCTTTGATGGAGTTCTCAGAGGTGCCAGATGATCCGGTCCACCAAGAGATATGGTGAAAGAAAGGTGGGTGATCCACTTGTGAAAAGTCACCCATCACCCAGGGAAACAACATCCCCCCCTCCCCACCCCCCACCAGCCACGTGCTGAGCTGACAAGCCTGGGGCTGGGAAGAGAGGTGGCCACCTGGCCTGGTGAGGTATACTCTCAGCTGCAGTCCCTATTTCTAGGAGCCAGGAGATCCCCCACTCCCCATTAGCTCCCTGATGGCCCTTCAAGCTGCAGCTCTTGGAAGGGGCTCTGCTGCCCCACCATGGCCACCTGGCCACCACTGCTCTCGGACACCCTGGATCCCCCTGGCAGCTACCACTAAGGAGCCTGCCCTCACAGAAGGTACCCTCTGGACCTGTCCCTTATCTCCAGAAGAAACAGAGGAAAACGAGGAAGACCTGTTTTTAAAGAAGAAAAAATGTTTGCCTCCAGTGCAGTTTAGCAATAGTTATTGATCAAATGAACATTTCCCTTCGCCTGCTCACAGCAACAAATTCATTCTTTTCTATTGATCAACAGAACGAGGGCCTTTATGAGATAGAAAATTATATCGCCAATAAAATGGGAATAGCAGCATTGAAAATTAGCCTTGTGAATAAAAGGAAACACGTGGCCCAAATATGAAAATGGTTTATCTCCTTCCTTCTCCTCTGAGTTGGCTGGGGGTCAAAGTGGGTCCCGTCACCCTTCTTATGGGCATGCTGGACCCTGCGGTCTGTCCAGCCTCTTCACTCTTTGTTGAAACCAGACACCTGCCTGTTTTTATACCAAGTTGGTATTTCTCTCTCTCTCTCTCTCTCTCCCTCTCTTCTGAGGGGCAAGAGACTATAATTAAATCAAATTAGCTGTGATGATAGGAGGCAGGCTTTGCAATATAATGTTCTAGTTGCAATAAAAGATTTCTCCACTGAGAACAAGTTTCTATTCACATAGAACTGATCTTATAATTCAAACGTACCCTGGTTGTGAAGCCCTGTCACCACCGGCCTGATGAGTGATATCTTAAATGAAGGCAGTGCTGCATTAATTAGTCACTATAAAAATTTGCAAAGTAAAAAGAACATGGGAGGGGTGGGGAACAAAGCGATATAATATTTACCAGTGCTGAAAATTAGAAATAAATATTCAACATGCCCGTTTTGAGTCAGACAAGCAAGCCGTTGTGAATAATCAGGCAGGACAAAAGTCTCTGACAGGAAAAGCTAATGATTTCTGCATTTTGCTGCCGGTGAGAAATTGAGGAAGGCTGATTTGAATCTCCCTTCAATCTCCCATCAATAAAACAGAGACGAGGCAGAGCCGAATGCTGATCCATCCGGGGGAGTCATGTTTTTATAATTGCTTTTCACCCTCAGGCATTTGAAAGCCAGGGGGTCAGGAGTCCTTGGGAAAAGAGCAGGGCAGCGGAGAGGCCCCGTGGAAACCGAGAGTCACAAATTAATTTGTTTGTGGGGCCCAGGTCTCATTTGTGAGATGAGTGTGCTGCCTGGCTCTTTATAGTGTTATAACCTAATTAAAGATGAATCCGTGTGAAATATTTATGCAAACTTTACCAAACCCAACGATTTTAATCTCATCTGAGAGGCTGGCCGTAGAAAGCACTTCCTAAAACAAGCATCTGGACCCAGAACTGGCCAGGCAGAGGCAAGAGTTTCTGAGGAAAGAGGCAGCCCCCCTTCCCTGAAAAGCTCTTCAGGGCCTGTTTGTCATTCTAATGAAGGGACTGGACTGCAGTCCTGCTGCAGGTCCGTCTAGTGCCAGGTGACAGGGGAAGGCCTGATTTCTACATCCAGGTCTCTCCTAGCTTCTCTCTGATGTTTCAGACTGTCGTATCATCATCGCTACTCTGGTTTCACGCCATCTGACATCCTGATAAGACATGCAGGTGGAATGTGCCTTTCTCAGGATGCTGCAGGCTGGCAGGGATGCATCTACCTGGACCTGCCTCTGCCAGTCTCCCACTAGGACGTGCAGGGTTACCTGGAAGGAGGCCAGGGCCGAGACGAGCAGAGTCTTGCAAGGTCAGGCTCCTGTGCAGCCAGGCCAGCCGCCATGCTGCCCAGGCCTGTCCAGGGGATGGTTCAGGGAGAGCCTCTCTTGGGCTGATTAATTCATGTGATGGAAATGAGCACTCAAATGGGTGCATTCACAGCACCTGCTGCAGCCCTAAACCCAGCCCAGATTACAGATCTGCTCCTTCTGGGTCATCTTAGTGTGGAGGGTTGACCTCGCATAGCCCTCAAAATGCTGCAATAAACCAAATTTATTGCCATCCCCTGGTGACCCTACAGGATAGGGTGGAAGTGCCCCTGGGGTGTCTCAGGCTGTAACTTCATGGGAGTAGAAAGCCTTATCTGTCTCTCCTACGGTGGTGGTGGTTTTGAACCCAGGCCTCGTAGTTAGCAGCCCAATGCATAAGCACCGTGGCATCGCAGCTCCTCTACCATCACTTAAGACACTGTTTGGAGGATGGCCCTGTGGCTGGGCAAGAGCCCTGGCAACTTGGAGCCCACCCGCTTTCCTGACACAAACACCTGGGCCTGGCTCAATTGGAGGGCGGGGGCCTGACACAAGGGAAGTGGGTGCAATGGGGTCTTGAGTGAGAGTCCTGAGGTGCTTCTCCTAAGGGAGAGGGTCTCACAGCCTGGACGTTTCCACAAAATGTAGGACCCCAGGGTCCAGCCCCAGCCCCTTGCAGTGCTTCAGGTGCCCTCATGCAGATAGATGTTGACTGACAGCAGGGGGGAGAGGGAGGCTGAGGGGAGGCATTTGAAGTGAAGAGGATGACAGGGGACCACAGCTGCCCTGAATCCAGGATGGCCCAGAGCTGAAATAAACAGGTAGATGGAGGTTTTCCAGTCCCCTCACAGCACCAAGAAGGCCGCTACAGAAGGGAATGTGTGTGCAGAAGCAGGGTCCCTCACGCATTCCGAAAGAGCCTGTAAAATGGGGAGAATTCCCTGGAAAACAGGCTAGCAGTTCCCCAAGCAGTCAAGTGTAGGCTTCACACTGGACCCAGCAATTCCATCCCTGGGTATGAACCTCACAGAACCAAAAGCAGAACTTCTCTTTCGCAGCCTTATTTACAACAAGCCCCAAAGCAGAAACAGCCCAGATGTTCAGCAAAAGATGAGAAGATAAACAAAAGGTGCTAAAACAGGCTCGGAACAATAACAGACATACCCTGGCATGTGATTGAACCCTACAAAGAAGGATGTGTGGCATGTGTGATGTACACATGGATGAACTTTGAAAATGTGACGCGGAGGGAAGCAAAAAGACAGCATGTATGATCCCACTCGTAAGATGCATTTAGAAGAGGTGGTTGCCTGGAGACCAAAGTTCACTGGTGGTCCCCACGGACCGGTGCTGGAAGGCACAGTTTCTCCTCTGGCTGATGAAAGGACTTTGGAAAGAGCCTTGCTGTAAGGAACTCTGGTGGCAGAGTGGTTACCTGTGTGTTATGATCTGAAAGGTCGCCAGTTGGAAACCACCAGCCGGGAGAACAACGGGGCTTTCTACGCCTGTAAAAAAGGTACAGAGTTGGAAGTCCACAGAGGCAGTCTGCCCTCTACTCTAGGATCCCAGGTGAGCTGAGCTCACAAGACAGTAATACACAAGACAGCCACACTGGGAAGGGGCTTAGGGAGGGTCCTGAGAGGGCGGAGAAGAAGGCCGTCTTCAAAGATGTTCCATGTCTGATGTTTGGACAATGGGAGTGGGGACTCCCAGCAATGCGTCATCCAAGCTGCCCCAGTAGTGGAAGGATCATCATCTCCCAAGTGAGGGGCCCCACGCTGGGAAATCCAGCCACAACCTGCTTGCTTTCATTCCAGACTGCCCCCCACCAATCCCAGCCCAGCTGCCCAAAACACACTGCTTAAAGGCCAAGTCTTCCTGTTGGGGCTGCGTCCATCCTGTTTAACTCTGCGTAAGAGGCTTCCAGGTCTGCAAGTCAATGAGGGACGTTTCCAAATAAAGATGGAATAAATGAATTAATTTCCATTAAGTTCACATTTAGAACCCAAGCCTTCGCGTCCCAAAGGCCGCCGGGGCGCATGTCTCACCCAGCACCTGCATGACCTCTCTCTGCACCTGACCCCTCCCTGCCCGGGAGGTGGCACCCCATAAGGAGGTGTGACTTGGCAAGAAGAGGAGATTGTTCTGTGTGTGACAAACCGACTCCAGCACACCTCACTGTGGAACTGCCCCGAACCCATTCTGAAGGGTCCCAGGGGACCCATAAACTGCTCACCTCCTCAGGAAGGACTTAATGAAGTCAGCCATAAATCAGCATATTTAACATTGACATTTGTTTACTCTACACCTGACAGAAAACTGTGGCTTGACCTCGTCTGACACACGCCGAGACCAGAGTGGCTTATTTCATGAGGCTGGAGATGGCGGCATTGCAAGCACCCCTACCTGTGAGGAGCACCGCCCCCCTCCGCATTTTGAGGCTGAACATGGACTCTGCCCACCAGGTCGCCAACTCTGCTTCCCCTCAGGCACCGAAGATGAAGGCCATGGAGCTAAGCTGCATCACTGTCCTCAGAGTGACACACACACACACACACACACACACACACACACACACACACCGAGGTTTAGCCATCCTACTGCTTGGTTTTCTGAAGATAACCCGTCTGATGGGGGAACACAGAGAGACTCCATGGAGAATGGGGTTCTGTTTGCAGGGGTGACCCAGAAGAACTTTCCTCAATCTGTCCAGTGGGGGAAGGCTTTCTGGATGCCTCTCATGGCCAATTCATGGGCAGCAAGCTCCCAAGCAATGCCCCAGCCAGTGGAGCAGTTTGTCTGCCAAGACTATGTCTTGGATGAGGTCTTTTCTAGATCCTCAGGAAACCCACCCTGGCATCGATTTTCCTAGTTCTAAATCGAAATGAAGCCACCTCTGTTGTTTGACTCGGGTGTGTGTTTTCATCCCAGATGGTGCAAACAGTTAACCCCCTGACCACTCACCAAGGGTTGGTGGTTCAAGTGCCTGGAGTGTCCCCTCTGAAGCCCAGCTCCTCTCGGACACTTGTGAATCCACTTAATTGGACCCCTGACCCCAGCCATGCCACAGACTTCAGTGGCAGAGGGTGGAGTTTACATGTCAAAGGGAAAGAGGGGTCCATTGTTGGGTGGACTCTCATCTTTCCTAATGATTGCATGACTTCCATGGAAAACAATAGCTTAGTATCCATGCTGTTCCAACCATGAGAGAAAATGGTGTCAAAGGGAGAGTATTACTTGGCTGCGGTTGTATTATTTGAGGAATACTGATAGCTCCTCCCCTTGCTTCTACATTTTCCCCACCCTCACCCCCACCCCTGTACCATTTCAAAGTGAGGACCAGGGAATGGTAACAGGTGGTCCTTGACCCTTGGGAGAAACCACCCAGGGGTGGGTGATGAGTTGGGAGTTCTCAGTTGAGGAAGAAGCAAACACACAGACAAACAGGAGGTACTCCTGACTCATCATGACTGCTGCAAAGCCCAGAAGTGCTTGAAAGGTTTTCCAAGATTGTAACTTTGTTAAAACAGTTTTGTTGGCCCTTCATTCACAAATCATACAATTCAATAGTTCAGTCATAGTGACAAGAGGGTACACGCATCACCACAATTGATTGTAGTGCATTTTATTCATTCTTGTCATCATTATTAGCTCTCCACCCCCAACCCTCACCTTCCCAGCCATCCTCCCAAGGATTCATTCCTCTAGACACCGTCTACAGAGAGCAGATTGACCTCTCTCGGAATTCCTCTCCAAAAAAGCACAAGAAAACAACAAAATCCATCAGCCACAAGAAAGGCAAACCTCAATGGTAAAGAAAGCAGAAAGCATTCAAAGCCTAACAGGCCCTAACAGGACTAGAAAGTCCCGTCTTTCTCTCACAGGGCTGCTCCTGGTCTCCAAGTGCTGGCCCTGGGTTGGGCAGCCCAATACATGGCCCACTGCTCCACCAAGACCACCCTTTGGAGAAAAGGACAACCAATAGCTCCCTTAGGCCTTCATGGGTCCCCACCCAACTCCATTCACTGTTGGGTCAATTCTGCCTTCAAGGCTGCTGGAGTAGAATGCGTTCCTCAGAGCTTCCTGGGCTGATTTCTCAGCAGTAAATGACCAAGTCTCTCCTCTGTCGTGCCTCCTGGTGGACTCCAGTGCCGGCTCTTCTCTGAGACCAGTCACACTCGAAAGACAACCCCCAGTTCAGAGTGGGTGAAAGACAGCAGAAGAGTGTGACAGGCCGTGTCATCACAGAGTCCTCCTGAGGGGAGCTTGTGGGGCCTTCATCCTCCTCTGGTCACACAGGGACCACATAGGCCTTCTGTGAGACCAGACTTCTGCTCCCCCAGATGTGGAGGTGTTTCCACGGGCCCTTCTAAAAGCAGTGAAATGTCCCCCAATTTATTTCCCCAAAGGGTGTCAACTCTGTGTCTATTTGTATGTGAACCCTGGGAGACGTGTGTGCTCCATTTCCCAGAGTCCTGAACCCCCAAATCTCAAGCAAGCTGAGATACAAAATGGCACTGCAGTCAGGGAAGAGGCAGCATCTGCCCCAAAGAAGTCCTGTTGGCACCCAGAGTGCAGTCATGATTCCAGGAGAAACGAGCCCACAGTTGTGTTATATTTGACTCAGGAGCCCTCCTGCTCTCAGACCCACTGCATGAACAGAGAAGAACCACATAGTCACCATTCTGAAGGGAGGCCAAGAGGAAGGGGTGCCGGAACAAGGAAGGAGCTGCATAAAATGGGCAAGGGTCTGCCCATCCCCCAACACCAGTAGAGCTTTCTGCACCATCTGAAAAAAAAGTCACAAGCCCAGTTATTTTCATTCCCACTTACTCACAGCAGCGCCGTCCAATGGAGGTCTCCCAGGTGTCTCTGAGTCTCTGCCCTCTGAAGAGCTGGCTCCAGTAGCACAATATCAAAGGTTCTATTTTAAACACTCAAACGTCCCTGGCTCCCAAGCACCATCTCACTCAGATCCTGTTCCAGCTGCCACCCTGGAGCTGGTGATTGGCGGGGTGCCCCCTCTCCACCTCTGACCAAGGCAGAGGGGCCCCCATCCCTTACTACGCCATCACAACAGCTCAACCCCGATGCCCAGGACTGTCCACTCTGGAGCCAGACTCCTGGACCCCTGCCTCAGTGGGTTTGCTTTGGACACATTTCTAGCATCATCTCATGGTAGTTTCACCATCTCCTGTCAACTCCAGGGAAGGGGTGGAATCTAGCCTGTGCATCAGGTCATAGCCAATCATGTCTCTGTGTGGGCATGGCCTTCTCCTGAGGATTCTGGGAATGCCTGTCTTCCTCCCTGGA
>PVJH01009181.1:0-80680 GCA_004026705.1 Nesogale talazaci | reverse complement strand
CTCCCAAGAGGGACTGATAGACGAATCCGCATGCAGAACATTAAGGGAAGTTGCCAACCCCTCTAGGCTTGCTGAGCTGGGCTCCTTCACATTGTTTACTGCAGGAAGAGACAGAGACATGGACAATCAGGCCAGCCTGCAAGGCTGCACTCTATTACTTCCTGCCAGGACTATAAACAGCCTGCTTTGGTGACTTACCTCTGGATTAGGCAGGGTTCTCTTGAGAAGCAAAACCAGGATGTGTGTGTGTATGGTGTGTAACACAAAGGGATGTAACAGCAAATTAGTCTACACAGCAGTACAGAGAGGTCAGTCCAACTCAATTTCTTGGGTCATTTCCTATACTGAAGGTATTTCTGACTCACTCAGCCACTAGCCCAGACCAAGGTTTTAGACAGTGGGGAGATGAAGCAGGGAGGTGTAGCAGAGGCCAAGTAGCCCAGTGAAAAAGTTGAGGTTAATTGTGCCAACCTGGCTTATAAACACATGTGGGATTAATTGAAGGGCAGAGAGATCAATGGCTCCGTGAGACTTGCCCATCTGGTCTCGTGCTCTCTGGTAGTCAGACCAAGGTGCAGCTGCCTTAGCCAGTTCACTGCTTCAGCTTGCAAGGCTCACTTCCTGCAAGGCATTCCTGAGGAGAAGCCACATGGACCTACCCTGAGGCAGCCCTGGATGCTGGAGCAGTGGTATGGATACCCCTGCTAGCACTGAGATGCCTACACATTCACTGATTCCACTTTGCTCCTGCAGTTGGTGTCATTGCGTGTGTTTTATGAGATTGAGGAGGAGTTTGTAGATCAGTGTCAGACATATGGGGGTACTGTTGGACTTATGGGCTTGGGCAGCACTGGCTTGGCATGCTTTCTTAATGTACACTCATCCTTTATGTAAAATATATATATATATATATATGAGTTTCTGTGGATTTGTTTCCCTAGTTTACCCCAACTGACACACACAGCATGGTGAAGCAGGCCACCACTGAGCCTCCTGCTGTAGCAATGGGAAGTGGAGGGCTGCAGGTAAGGGCATTTGGAGTGGTGGCAAGATGGGCAGATTCGGCCTACAGGCAGCAGACATGGCAAGGCATGAACTAACACAGCACTGTGACTCAGTCTATGGTGACCCACTGCAGTCCACAGGTTACCTAGGCCAGGGGGAGCAGAGCACTTCACGTGTAGCACACAGCACACGTGGTGAGACAGGGCAGCTAGATCAGGCAGCACACTCGTCCAACCACCAGGACCACCAGGGAGAGAGCAGAGGGGACAGCTTCCAGAGAGTCATTTATCTCAGTCATCCCCCAAAGGGCGTCCTCAAGCTGTGACCTGAATGACAGGCTAAGCTCCACTCATATCTCTTTGGGTGTACCATGCTGGCACAAAAAAAAAAAAACCTTTCACAACCACCTCCATGGAAACTCACCCCGAAACAGCATTCCTCTGGAAGTACTATCCATGCATTGCATTGATGCTCCTACCTGCTATTCCCAAAGCTCCGCTTGCTTATTGATAACAATAAGAGATGTGGCATTGAGGTTGTTAGATCGTGGTTTACTGTCCTATCACGGAAATAGAACTCAACATATTTTAGTATCAGGAAAAATGCTAAAGAACACACATTCAGATCCCAAGTGACGCAGCCCTGCCTTCACTGCTTCTCACCTTTCTAAGGCTCCTCTCCACCTCCCGGGTGAGAAAAGCACTGCTGACTAAAAAGAACAAAGGCAGAGTTCGCAGGCTTCCCATTTTCAAAACCTACCTTTTCACCTCCATAATCAAAACAGCCCATCATGGGTGCCATACACCCAGAGACCAATGGTAGAGAACAGAGCAGAGGGAAATAGAGCCATTAAGCAGCAGACAACTGATTTTCACCACAGGTCCAAGATCCATTAAATAGGAAAGAGGCCATCTCTCTAAGAACTGGTGCTGGAAATACTGGATATCAATTTGCAGAAAAATGAAAAAGAAAAGTTTTACCTTACCTCATCTATAAACACTAATTCAAAAATCTAAGGGTAAAATTACATGTAAAAATTCAAACTACAATGATCAGAAAAATAGGGGCATGAAGAGCAGTCCTGATTCATGACACAAATAGACTGTCAAAGATAAGCAAAATTGAATAAGCAGCAGACTATAAATTACGTAGATCGACAGACCAAAGACACGCGAGCGCAAAACAAACCAGCATCAAATGGAAAAGAGAGCATCTCTTCGATTAATGGCGCTGGCAAAATCGGATCTCCATTCTACAGAGGAATAATATAGATGCCCCATGTACAAAAATGGACTCGAGGTGAATCAAAGACCTAAATGTATGTTTTTTGAGCTATAGAGATCATGATTGAGAAGACAGGGACAAACTTAAGGTTCCTACTGCCGAGTGTACACATACTACCAAATTTAATGAAGGAAGCACACATGGGAGCAAACAAAAAAGATGACTGGAGTGTATTCAAAATAAGACACTTCTGTGCATCAAAAGACTATCAAAGACTAAAGAGACCCCATGGACAGGGAAGACATCATTTGCAATGAGACACTGAGCAAGAGACTACTCTCTAAAATCTAGAGAATATAGGGGGGACCTCGATAAGAAAAACAACAACAACAAATAGTCCAATTAAAGTGTGAACAAAAGGCTAGAGAGACAGGTCACCCAAAATGACATTCCAATGCCTATCAGACACATGAAAAACTGCTCACAATCACTCGCCTTGCAGATGTTCCAAATCGAAAGAACAATGAGGAACAGAAGCGAGCCAAGGGAAGATCTGTTTGATGTCGTGGCTCCCTCAAAGCTGGCTTCCCACGCAAATCAGTCCATGAGAAGGCACTCAGGAACCAGGTGGCTACACCAGGCCCTCACATGAAGGTGTCTCCTATTGGAGGGTGAAGAAACCTACAGGCCCGATACTGCCGCACTTCGTGAAATTAGCCATTCTCAGAAGTCCATCAAGTTGAGATTTGCAAATTTCCTTTCCAGCTTCTGGGGCAAAAAACTGCTCAAGAACTTCAAAACACAGCTGCGTTTCCAGCGCACAGCTATGGGTGCTTTGCAGGCCTGCGAAGCCTATCTGGATGACCTTTTGGAAGACACCGACCTCTGGACTCTCCATGCCAAAGGAGTAACAATTATGCCAAAAGATATCCAGCTAGCATGCCACATATGTCGGGAACATGCTTAGGAATCCACTATGAGGGGTAATATTTCATTCTTAAAATAAAATAAAGTTCACTACTATTATTGGTAGTCCTGAACGTTATATTCCCCCTCCCCCCTCCCAGTGGGATCAAAAAGTACCTAAGGATGCGACTGTGAATGGAAAAAAAATAGGGAACAGAACAGAAATCAGGGATTGGCCATTTTTCCATCTATGTGTGACTTTAATAAAAATGCCGGGGCATAAAACATGAATGGAAATCAAGATGTCAGCAAACAGGTTTCAGCAGCTCAACTTCATTAAAATTACAAATAAACCTGTAAATTAATAAATTCTAGAAAGGCTAAGGAGAGATTGGAACTTGTATAACCTGCCAGTGGGTCTGTAAATATGTGCAAGTGTTGTAGAAACTCACATGACACTAGCTAAAACAAACAGAAATGGAAACCCCATGCAGTCCAGCAATCCCTCTGCTCAGTAAGAGACCTAACACAAACATGTAGGTAATTCCATGCCCATTGTTCACAACAGCAAGAAGTTGGAAACAGACCCAAATCCCACCAGTAGAAGAATGACTAATAAAAAGTACAACTGATACTGACACACAATGGAATACTCTCATTAAAAAGCATTGAGGGGTTGAGCCCCGGTGGCGTAGTGGTTGTGCGTGGGACTGCGGCCCACTGGGATGGAGGTTCAATTGCAGCAGCAAGCTCCATAGGAGCAAAGGTTGGGCCTCCTACTCCCACCACCAGAGGGCAGTGATGCCTAAAAAAAAAAGCATTGAGGAAATACCTCATGACATGGTTGGACCTGACAGGATTTTGCTGAGGGAGGCTAGTCATTCACAAAAGGAAAAATATGTATTGTATATTGTAAGGACAAATATCAAGACAAAACAGGCCTTTGCTTGCATAACATTTAACCATTTACTACAGTTTCCCAAACAATGTGGTGGTATGTCTGTGGTGGTATGTCTGTTTAACACTTCATTATTTTTACATCTTTAAAATGACTTCTTCAGAGGAGGGCTCACCTCAACTGGGGTCAGTCTTTTTGGTTTTTTTGGGAGAAGAGGTCCATGACCAAATAGTTCCTGTCAGATAGGATTGTCCTATGCTCACCCCAAATTAATAGATACTCCCACAATGGTGAGCAGTGAATTTCTTTTTTTCCCCTCTTACTTTTATTGGGGGCTCTTAACATCTCTTACCACAATCCATACATTCATCCAGTGTGTCAAGCACATTGACACATATGCTGCCATCATCATTTTCACAGCATTCTCTTCCCGCTTTTGCCCCTGATATCAGATCCCCACTTCTTCCCACTACCTCCCCCATCTGCCTTCCCTCACAAATCCTTGATATGCTATAGATTATTATTTTCATATCTTACATCATCTCTCTTGCCCCTCACCCACTTTTCCTGGAAGGGGGTTATAGATTGATTCTTGTGATAAATTCCCCCTTTCTCGCCACCACCCTCACCTAATCCTCCTGGTATCTCTACTCTCATTGTTCACCCTGAATTCTCTGTGTTATGGGCTAATGTCTGTAGCAGTGTGCATGTTCTGATGTAATCTGATTTGTAAGTTAGAGTTGAGGGAATCCATGACAGAGTAGTGATACCAGGAGGATAAGATGTGGGGAGAAAAGGGGAACCTATCACAATGATCTACTTATAACCCCATCCCTGGGGCACAGACACCAGAAAAGTGGATGGAAGGGAGACTTCAGAAAGTGTAAGATGTGAAAGAAAATGATAATTTATTATTGTCAAGGGTTTGTGAGGGAGGGAGGGTGAGTAAGGGGGGGGGGAATGAGGAACTGATATCAAGGGCTCAAGTAAAAAGAAAGTGCTTTGAAAATGATGATGGCAACAAATGTACAAATGTGCTTGACACAATGAATGTATGTATGGATTGTGATAAGAGCTATATGAACTGCCAATCAATTGATTTTTAAAATGATTATAACTTTTAGGAAAAAAATTCTAAAATTGAACATTTTGATGATTGCACAACTCTGTTCAATACATTGTATGGTACATTAAATATGTCAATAAAACTCTTTTAAAAATATAAACTAAATCATATCATTGTGTGCTTACCTTCCCAATATAATCACTCTAGATAAATGGGTGCATAAGCTAATGTGGTGAAGAAAGCTAATGGTGCCCACATATCAAAAGACATAGACTTAAAGGGGTCTGAAAGGCTTGAAGGTAAACAAGCAGTCATCGAGCTGAGAAGCAACAAAGACCACATGGAAGAAGCACACCAGCCTGGGGACCACAAGGTGTCAATAGGATCAGGTATCAGGCATCGAAGAACAAAAAATCACATCACTGTGAATGAGGGGGAGAGCGGCATAGGTACCTAAATCCCAGTTGTAGGCAACTGGACATCCACTTACAGAAGGATGTGTGGGGAGGAGACAAGCCCCCAGTCAGTACTGATGAAGCATAGAATTTTCTTCTAGTTCAGGGGTGTCAAACTGGTGGACCACGGGTCACATGTGGCCATGATGCTCTGAAAATAGAGACAATCTTTATGAAAAAAAGAGCGCTTAGACTTTTCTTTATATTTTCTTCATAATGATTTTTTCTATTTTCATTTTATTTCAGAATATCGTGGACCACAAAAAAATTACCTTGAGGGCCTTGTGTGGCATATGCTTATGTTAATTTCATGATTGAGATGTAGGAGTGGAGTCTAGCCTGTTAATCTGGAGATAGCCATTGAGTAGCCAATGAGGCATGGCTTTCTCATGAGACTTCTGGGAAATCTTGTGATATTTCCCTGTTGGAGATGAGACACTATCTCCCCAGTTGTTGGGAGTTAGTCTCAGAGACGATGAACTATGGACAAGACAGGATGGCTCATCTGAAGAGCTTAAGGAGCCGGAGGAGAAGCCACATGGCCTTACCTGATGGAACCAGACCTCTGAAGCTGGAGAAGCCATGTGGAGACTCCTGCCAGCCCTGATGCTGTTGATGGACTCTGAGCCCTGGAAGTGAGGAGCCCTGGGGAGACCCCTGCCAGTGCCAGAACTTTGAACCCACTGGCCTGTGACTTCGTGAGTGGGAAGGAGACTTTATAGACTGATATCGGACCTATGGGCTAATATTGGACTTCTGACTTTGAACTGGGTTGGGATGCTTTCTTAATGTCCTATTCCTCTTGTTTATAAACCGTACCCTTATATCCATATGTGTGTCTATGAAATGTGTTTCTCTAGTTTACCCGGACTAACACATGCACTTATAAATTATCAAGGGTTCGTGTGGGAGAAGGAAGTGGGGAGTGAGGGGGAAAAGTGAGGAGCTGATACCAAGGGCTCAAGTAGAAAGCAAATGTTTTGAGAAGGATGATGGCAACAGATGTGCTTGACACCAGGGATGTGTATATGGATTGTGATAAGAGTTGTACAAGCCCCTGGTAGAATGAATTTTTAAATTACAGCACATCAAAAATATATATATATATACATTAACTAGACAGTTGAGATAATCTAAAATTATACACATAAGTGCTTCAAAATACTTCATCAACAAAGTAAAAAGAGATACATAGATTAAGAAAAAATATTTTGTAACAACATATTAAATAATGAACTTGTCTCTAACATTCATAGAAAACGTCAATACCTCAACAACAAAAAACACAAACATTTCAATGAAAAATGGACAGAAACTAGGGCTGAGCCCCAGTGGCGTAGTGGTTGTGCGCGGGACTGCGGCCCACTGGGACAGAGATTCAATTCCAGCAGTGGGGCTGGGCCTCCTACTCCCACCGCCGGAGAGCAGTGATGCCCCCCCCCAAAACAAATGGACAGAAACCATGAATATACACTTCACCAGGGAAGACATTTAAGAGGTTAATAGACACATAGATTTCATTAGCTATTAGAAATTTGCAAATCAAAATAGAAAAAGTTACCTTACTCCTGTATTAATAGCAAAATTCAACCAGACAGAAAATAGCAAATCCTGGAGAGGTGTCGAGATACTGGAACATTCATCCATTAATGGTGGAGTGGTCAAATTATGCAAGAATGATGGAAAAGCATTTGACACTCCTTTAAAATGTTAAAAATAGAAATACCACATGATCTAGCAATCCAACTACTAGGTATATGTCCTACAGAGCAGGTGAAGATATAAACATACATATGTGCATGTTTATTCACGATAGCAAACAGATTGAAAGATACATTCATCAATAAGTGCTTGGATAAACAAACTATGATACATAGAAAGTGCTCCTTAGAAGCAAGGGTAGTCGCCTACAAGGGCAGCAGCCTCCTTCCTCAGGGGAGTTTGCCTTGGAGGTCAGCACTGAAGCTGCCGCTTGGGAAGTGAGAGATGCCTGCCCAGAGCACACAAGAACAAATGAAGGGGGCGGAAGGGAGAATTGAGTGCATCCTGGCCCACGGAGCCTTCAAGAAGATATTACCACTCAGAACAGTCAATGCACAGACAGGCTCATGTGGCCAGTCCCATTATGAAATATGGTTACCCTCACTGACCCAAGGCCTATTAGGGTCACCAATGGAGAAACAAGGTCAGGATTATACCCTGTCTAACCCAAACCCACCATGGAAAACACTAAAGATATGCAAAAGAGCATGGAGTCCCAGATGGAGTGTCAAGGTTATACTTTGTGGCCAGGGTGTGGCACCCCATCTGACTCAACCAGGGGACACTTCTGGAGGTCAATGAACACACCTTGAACTATTCACAGGTTTTTATATTATTTTTATTTTTACACACACACACATATGGCATTTTTTTTGTAGTTATCATTGTTTTATTTTCTTTGGTTGCTTCATTTTAGGATGTCTTTTTTGTTCATAGTGTTACCTCTGCAGATCTATCTTGATAAGGTAGGTTAGATGAACAGTCTGGAGGCAAAAATGAGAGGACTGATGGTTCGAGGGTGGGGGGCAGGGGAGCGGGGACATAAAAGAAGGGGAGGAGGGGGAAATGAGGTGATGTCAACCAGCCCAGGTATAAGGGAATAACAATTGTTTCAAAATCAGTGATAAGGTGGGGCTGAGCCCCGGTGGCGTAGAGGTTGTGCACAGGACTGCAGCCCACTGGGATGGAGGTTCAATTCCAGCTCCAGGAGCAAAGGCTGGGCCTCCTACTCCCACCACCAGAGGGCAGTGATGCCCCCCCCCCAAAAAAAAACAAAATAAAAGAACCATTTAAAAATCAGTGACAAGGTGGGTGTGAGAAGTCCGATAGGGATTGATCAAGAGTAATGTAATGAAGAGAAAATACTGAAACCCAAATGGAAGCTGAGCATGATAGTGGAACAAGAGGAAAGTAAAAGGAAATAGAGAAAAACACTGGGGGGGGGCATGTAAAGGGCATTTATAGAAGTTTAAATACTTGCATGTACATAGGTGCATATATTTATACATGACGATGGGGAAATAGATCAATGAGCATATACTTATAGGGTTGGTAGTAGGACAGCAGATGGGTATTGAACCTCCACTCAAATACATTCTGAGTGTAAGAACATTTTGTTTTATTAAATTGGCATTCCATGATGCTCACCTTTCTAGCATGATCACTGAAGACAAATGTGTGCATAAGCAAAGGTGGTGAAGAAAGCTGATGGTGTCTGGCTATCAAAGGATGTAGCATCTGGGGTCTTAAAGGCTTGAAAGCAAACAAGCAGCCATCTAGCTCAGAAGCAACAAACCCCACATGGAAGAAGCACACCAGCTTATGGGACCACAGGGTGTCAAAGGGATCAATTAGCAGGCTTCAAGAACTAAAAATCATAACATTGAGTGCTCACTTTCCTGATATGGTCGCTGATGACAAATGTGTGCATAAGCAAATGGGGTGAAGAAAGCTGATGGTGCCTGCCTATCAAAAGATGTAGTGTCTGGCGTCTTAAAAGCTTGAGTAAACAAGCAGTCATCCAGCTTAGAAGCAACAAAGCCCCCATGGAAGAAGCACACCAGTCTGTGTGACCACGAGGTGCCCAAGGGATCCGGTATCAGGCATCAAAGAACTAAAACTTATATCTTTATAAATGAGGGAGAGTACAGATTGGGGACCCAAAGCTCATCAATAGGTGAAGTGACATCCTCTTACAGAGGGATTGCAGGGAGATGAGCCAGTTAAAGTACAGTGTAGTACCAATGAAATATGCATCTTTCCTCTAGTTCTCAACTGCTTTCTCCCACCCACTATCATGATCCCAATTCTACCAGACAAATTCAGATAGACAGGGGTTGTACACTAGAGTTGGAAACACGGGGGATTTAGAATAGAAGATCCCTCGGGACTAGTGGTGGGAGTGGTGAAGGGATGGTGGAATAGAAAGGGCAAACCAATTTCAGGGATCTACGTATAATCTCCTCTCTCAGGGTACGGACAACAGGGAAATGAGTGAAGGGACACATTGGAGAGTGTACAATATGAAAAGCAATAACAATTTGTAAATTATTAAGGGTTCATGAGGGAGGGGGTAGGGGCAGGAAGGGCAATATGGAGAGCTAGTTCTGGGTACCTAAGTGGAGGGAGGAGGTTTTGAGAGTGATGATGACAGCAAGTGTGCAAATGTGGCCTGCATACAATTGATGTATGTATGGATCATGATGGGAGTTATATGAGCCCTCAATAAAATGATTTATAAAATAAAGGAGGGGGAAAGAGGAGCTTATACCAAGGGCTCAAGTAGAAAATATTTGGAAATGAAGATGGCAACATGTGTATAAATATGCTTGATACAAATGATGTATTGAAGTTACAAGAGCTCTAAGAGCCCCCCATAAGATCACTGGGAATAAAAGGAGCAAAGATAAGCCCAGTATTACCAAGAGAACAGAAGACATGAAATGGCGTGAGTTTTTAAATAAAGGTAAGCACTATTGAACACAATATCCTGCATTATTAGTACTGATAGTCTTTAAACTTCAAGTGGCTGCATGGGTAGATGTGCAAGTATGAGAAGAGTTTGAATATGGGAAGCATTGGGAGATCATATTTCTAGAATTATATATGCATGTGCTATAAATACAAGGGGGTATGCAAACCCCCCTTTTTCAAAGCTATGTATTTAATTTTTTTTATAACCTTATCACCTTCAAAGTACTCTCCATTATAGTTAATGCATTTATGAAATCTGCGATTCCATTTTTAGAAACATTTTTCAAACTCATCTGTTTGGATGACTTATGTACCTCCCTCAATGCTTTCTTTACTTCTTCTATTTTGTCAAATTGCTGTCCTTCCATTCATGAAAACAAAAAGAAGTCTCATATACAGAGGTCAGGTGAGTTAGGTGTATGGGGCAAGAGAGACATGCTGCTTTTTGCCCAAAACTGATGCACTGAGATGGCTGCATGAACAGGTGGATTATCTTGGTGGCAAAACAAATTCCCCATCTGGCATAAATCAAGCCATTTTGTCACACACTGTTAGGCAATATTTTCAGAGCCTCTAAATAGAAAGCTTAATCAATATTCTGACCTATTGGAATAAACTCCAAATGCAGTATGAATCAACATTTTCATCTGTTCAGGAGGTTGATGAATATCCAGAATTAGGTTTGCCATCAAATGACATTTCACCTATTTAAAATGAGAAAAACACTTGAGTTTTTCCCAAAGTACTGTCCTTATAAGCTGTGTTCAATATCACAACAGTTTCTTTGGGATATTTTCCAGGGATGAAACAAAGTTTCACAGTCACATGTTGATCTCTTAAATTGCCATCATGAAAAAACAAGGTTCAAATGAAACTACTTTTATGAAAAAATTCACTGTGACCAGAGAGAACCTTCCTAGGTAATGTCTCTGGGTGCACTAACTCTGAAGAAGTTGTTGGGTGCTTGCCTAGTGGGAAAAATGTGTACTATGAAAATTCTGCTCTTTGTAGTTTTTTGTAGTTTTTTGGGGGGAGGTACCTTTTCATATATCCTTAGCTATAGTATAGCAAGCAGGGAGAAAAGAAGTGTAAAATTCTTCACTATAGTCAAACACCTTGAAGGAATGAGTCACTGCGCCTTATGGGACATCAAGGTCAATTGACATAAAATAGTTCACAAAGACAATGTTCTACAAATATCTCTCCCCCTCTGATGGAAAAAAGAATGATGAAAGCCAAAAGACATATGGAGACAATTTGTTCAATGAGTCTAATGGACACAAAAATTAGCTTCCATATCCCTGTGACTAGAATTTGCCCAGCTACCACTACCAACTTCTCTGAAAAAGATCTCATTGCAAGGTCCTGGGTAAAATAGAAGAAAAATGTGGAACAAATCTCAAAGTCATAAAGGAGATCAGGTTTGCTGGTTGGAAACAGGCAGGAGGGACACCCAAGACTTGGGCCTTTAGTCTGTGATAAAGATCACCCTGTAATTTTTTTAAAATGTCAATCTTATGAGATCAAAGGAGGAGCATTTTCTCAAAATCAAAATTTACTGTGTTAAAACTGTTAGAAAGCAAAATGGGTGCCTATACATTAAGGATATTGTCATGGATGAGTTGAAAAATGCATAAGAATTATTTAATGTAAACTTGATGGTCTTCTTTGTTCACTTCCACTTAATTCACAATGAAAAGTTAAAGAAAAAAATTCTAAAAGCTTCGATTAGTTCCCTAAGGTGCAGTTATTTATTTCTCTCCAACTGGAGCAAATATTGAAGAAGTCAAGGACACATGTAAAAGAATTAGACCAAAGGAATAATGAACCACATGAAGCTCAGCATCTAGACCAAGACTTAAGGAAGTAGAAGGAACCCAATTACATTCCTTTGGTACCATAAAGGGTTCTGGATAAATTGGGATAGAAATGTGAAACAAAACTCAAAATCCTTAAAAAGAACAGGGTCACTGGTCTGATGGAAACCGATGGAAAACTATCCGCTCCCCCCACCCCCTACCAAGACTGGTGGCCTTTACCAAGACTGGTGGCCTCCATACCAGAACTGAACTCACCCCATGGCACAATGTTATCCAAAGCGGATAATGACCTAAGGGAGGTTCATATTCCTTAGAATAATCAACCTCAGAGATCAAAAGGACAGCATTTCCAAGGCATAGAGCTCACAAGGCAACAATGAATGAGAAAGAAGGAGAAACGGATAGCTGAAACCCAACGAGGAAGCGAGAAGAATGATTTCACATTATGGGAAATACCATCAATGTCATAAAATGTACATGGAGTTTTAAATGGAAAACCAATTTCCTATGCAAACTTTTACTCAAATCACAATGAAAAGGTTTTAAAAGATTGAAAGAAAGGCAATCTCTCCCTTCAAAGTATCTCTGTCTTCTTCCTGAAGTTGTGTTGTTTAACACATCAAGCTACTAACCATAAGGTTGGGAGTTCAAGTCCGCTTTGGTTTGTCTTCTTCCAGCACAGAGAATTCCAGAGTTTTCTCCATGGGACACAATGCAATGAGAATTACCTATCTTAGGAGAACTGAAGAAGAGAGTACAAATATAGAGAGGAAATGCATTAGCGTTTTTTGTCTTACATATTTATTTTATTTTGTTTAGAAGCACTCAGGATGGGAATTATTTTAGAATGTGACCTTTGCAGTCCCCAAGTGCTCATTTTCTTTCTTTCTTTCCTTTTTATTGGGATTTGGGTGAGGGTTTATCAAGAAGATGTATTTTAATGAATAATTGATATACTTTCTGTTTGGTCTCCTTGGTTGCAGTCCCCTGAATGCTACATTTCTTCTGCCCACAGTATTAGAGTTTCGCATACAGCATCCCTAACCAATTCATGTAATAGGTGTGTACTCTTGTAATGTCAGACACGCTGCTCTCCGGTGCTTTGGGACGTGCATGTTATCCTAATTCTCAGGAGGCTGCTTAAACATATTAGTTGCTGCTCAAGAATCCTCTCCAAATTATTATGTCATATTAAATGTAAAGTCAATAAATTCTTTCCTAATGACAGAGTCATTCAAAGAGGCTAACCGGAAAGACACAGCTAACTCAGCACCAGGGACAATTTACCGAGAAACTAGACCTAAGCGAGTGTGTCTCTAAGTGTTCCTTTCCAACAACCCTTGGGAGCCACTGGGAAAGAAAATCACACCACTGTAAGGTCATGGTTTCATTTTCCCCTCTGCTCCAGAAATCTTGATAGCACACCCAGGGCCTGCTGTTTTGCTTTCAGCTTTTGGCCATTTTAAACTGCCCATCACTGTGGATAACAACAGTATGTTATATTTATAAACTACCTTTCATCCCCCAACCATTCAGTGATCAGGTAGAAAGTATTTCCACACCCTCTGAAATAAAATCTTCAGAGTGTCCTGGCAATTCTTGAAGAAATGATAGTTTGCTAACAAAACCACACCAATGGGAAGAGACTGTAGGTGTCATTCAGACCTACAAAAGGGATCATATTTTTATAAGCCCTTTGGTTGATGCGTTCCCATCTGAATTACACTGGTAACAGGAGCAGAGTAAATTACACCTGTTTTAGAGGCGGGAACACTGAAAGACTGGGACTAAAATCCAAATCTCCGTCTCTCACCTCGATGCTTGCTTTTCCAGTCCGCAAGGCCACGAAGGCAGATGATTGATGCTCTCTCACAGTGACCCTTTGGAGGGTTTCAGAAGCTGTGAATCCTTTCTAGAGCAGAGAGCTTCATCTTTCTACTATGAAGTGGTGGCTGTGTTTGAACCACTGGATGAGTGGTTGACAGTCCAATGCTCACCCAACATGGATACCAGGGTTCCCTCAGGACTTACATCTCTTTTCCTGCTGTCATGAGTTGATTCAGACTCATAGTGACATTACAGGACAGTTTCCAAGGCTCTTTTAAGAAGAAGACAGCCTCAATTTCCCCTGTGGAGTAACTGGGAGAGTCGTCCTGCTGACTTTGTGGTTAGCAGCCTAAGGCCTCACACAGTACACCAATATACTTCAATGCTTGCCGTGTGCATTTCTAAGTGCCCTGGAGACTATAAGTCTGCACTTTCACAGGGATATTTGGAGTTTTTTCTGTCAAGCCTTGTTTCATCTTCATGCAAAAGAAATCACCTGGCACATAGATACTATACACACTGATAGAGAATTCATAGGAGAAAAAGGACTGGTTTTTTTTTTTTTACATCCAGGGCATAAGGCAGGTGCTTAATGCACTAACTCTATGCATCTGTGAGAAGGGAATTTAAATTTAAATTTGAATACCTTTTTCCTTGGTGAAAACAGTCACGAGGACAATTACTGGGTACTTAGTATGCGTAACCACTGTTTTAAAGTACCTCACCTGTATTAAATTACCTCATCCTCATAATCATCTATGAAGAGGATTGTATTAGATGGTGTTATGATCTGAATTTTGTCCCCACCCCAATGCTACGTTCTAACTCCTGTATTTTTTTTTTTGCAAAGACGGTCCTTGAAGATGTTGGTTAACGTACTCAAAGTGGGTGATCCTACTGGAGAAGCATGGGTCTTTAGCCAGTCTGATCAGTGTCCTTATAAAAGAGAGAAGAGACCTAGAAAGATCCAGAGAAAGAATATGGTCATTTGTAAGCAGAGCCAGAGATTGGAAAAATGTGTTGAGAAGCCAAGGAACACCCCAGATTGCCAGCAGAAGCTGGGAGATCGGCATGGAACATTATCCCTCAGAGACCTCAGAAGGAATCAACACTGCCAACACCCTGATTTGGACTCCCAGATTCCAGAACTGTGAGACAATAAATTGCTCTTCTTAGAAGCCACACAGTGTGTGGTACGTTATTGCAGCAACTCTAGGAAATGAATTCTGAGGGGTGCTGTAAGTAACAGAAACATTTACTCGTCCTAAGATGCTTGGTGGCTACATAGCCTAGATGGAGCAGAGCCAGATTTCAGGCTCGGTTCACATTCCCGCTCCTCTGGGAACTTGGGTCAAGACTTAGCTGACTGTTTCATAAGCAGTTTAGATCTCCCACACCTGTCATTGTAGGCCACCTTCTTCTACCCCTCATGCCCCCGACCAGATCCTTATTCATTGTAATAGGAGGGAGATGGGAAAAGTTTCACATCTACAATATATAGTCACATTTTCTGCCCCTGAGACAGAGGAAAAGAGGTTGTGTTCTTTTGCATGTGCCCAGGAGTTTCCATATAGAGTGGAAAGTGTAAGCCTTTGGTGTTCATTTCATGTGGATCATCTTCTGGGATATCTCAACTCTAATCTAAGCGTATCACAGAGCTAGGGGCAGCCAGAGTTGCTGGGGAGATTTGATGAATGCTTGCTACTCATCAAGCCACTTTATACCATGATCTTTGTTTACCTGGCACATCCTTGGGATTTCTAGTCAGACATATAGCTTAGCTGTTAGATAAGCTTCCAGACTCATAAGACCGGGTCAGCCCTACTAGTTACTGCATGATAAAATGACTACTTGTGAGAAAGGCATACTGAGGAAATACACCATTTAGAGATGTTTACATGTGGTAGTTACATAATCTGTTGTCAACTTGTGAAGGAATGGAATCTAGCCAGTCAATCAGCTTACAGCTAGATGACCTCATTTAGAGGTGCCACAGAAATAAACAGCTCGTCGAAGGTGGCATGCATGCAGGCACGCATGCACGCACACTCACATACTCCCTGTAAAACATTACTGACAAGGACGAACCTGATGGAGCTGGAGAAACCATGTGGAGACCCAAACCAGCGCTGTGATGCTTCTACTGCCACTGGATCCACAAGACTTTGCACCCACTGGCCTGGGATCTTTCTGCATTCAGTGTCATTACATGTGTTTCAAGAGTCTGAAGAGGAATGTATAGATTGGTATCAGACATATCGGCTAATATTGGACTTAGGGACTTGATCTAGACTGGGATGGGATGTTGTCTCAAAATTTAATTGCTCTTGTATATAAAGCTCTTTTTTATACCCATATGAGTGTTCATGGTTTTTTTTTTGTATCTAGTCTACCCAGACGAATGCAGGAGGTTAGGTGATCTAATGTGAGACTCCCTCATGGAAGGGGTGACAAGAACATGCTCATCTTTAGAGTCCTTGTACCTGGCATAGTATCTAGCACCATAACTCCCAGAAGCCAGGTGAATACAGAGTGAATGTGAGCCAAGTTCCAATTACTTATCACATACTTCTTTGCATCCACAGTGACACTAAACTGCAGTTTATCAAGTTTCTTTGTTTCTTTATGCCCTGTGCCAATTTTGGGCCCAAAGTGTGAAGGGTAGAGATTGGGCAACATAGGAGTCAGTTGGGGTCACAAGTTCTTCAGGATTCAAGCAGAATTGGCTAAGTCTCCTTCCCACATCCTGTGAGTAGTCCAATGCCCAATCCAAGATTCCTGCCAATTGCCTGGGGTAACATCCCGGAGCTCCCTCTCCTTCCAATTTCCTGTTCCTGTTGACCTTGTGGTCTTACTTACAGCTCACCTCCTATGACTGCTTCCTTCACCCCCCAATATAAATCCAAACATTGAACACAGGTTCTTTCCCTTGACTTTAGCACACTCCATTCATTTAAATCTGTGGATAAAAGGAAGGTTTACTCACGGTGAAGGAAGAGGGTGGTGGGAAGCCCATGTCATAGCAAAGCAGAGGACTGAAGATGGAAAGTAGACATCCCTGTTCTACATTGACTCCAGTGACTTCCCATTGGCTGGCCTGCCCACTGTGATTTCTATTCTCCCAACAGAATATGGTATGTTCTTTCAACATCTCCTTTTTTTTCTCTTCACCTGTTATTCTTATTCTTTATGCATAAATCTCCTGTCCTTTTCTACTACAAATCAAACTCTGTCCTTTTCCACCCTTATTGTCCATGAACTCAACTTTATAAATGAACAGGCCCACTTAGCTATTCCTATACAAAATCAATCCTTTTGAAGATAGGAATCTAAAAATCAGTTTTAAAAGTCACTGTTTCCCCAGTCCTTTCCCAATAGGAATCATAATGAGTCTTGTAGGGAAAGGGAAGAGAGTAAGGCCAGAAGGACAATCAGGATGGTTCTTAGAATCAAGAAGGGTGACTATTCAACTTGTTTATGTCAGGCATATCTTCCAAGATCAGCCACAAGAAAATGACATTATATTTTGGAAAAGTAGGTCAGTTAAAAAATAAAAAGTAAGGAAGTCCTTCGTGAAACAGATTGATGCAATAGCAGCAATAGTGGGCTCAAGCATACCGATGATCTTGAAGATGCCTCAGGACAGGGCAATGTTTTCTTGTGATATACAAGGTCACACTACAAGTCAAAGCTAAATTTCGGCAACTGACAGCCACAGCAATGTGAAGGAAGAGGATGAGGAAGGGGAGAGGATGGAGCGTGGGGACGTGCGGCTGGCACTGTCGACAGGGAGGGAGAGGTGTCACAGGTCAGACCATCTGAGTCACACTTGCTTCTCTATGCCACTCCCCTCTTTTGCTGACATGACAAAAGCATAAAAACGTCTCGATATGATAGTTGAGAGTCTCACTTCTACACTTCTTTTCTTCCTTCGAGAATTCCTGTTGACTCTAGGTAGCGACTTCTGCTATACAGGCATTCTTTCTTAAGCAGCCATGATGGCCTCCTTCTCCCTAAGACGGAAGCCTTCCAAAGGACCATCTCTTTCAAGTATTGTCTCTAAATGAGCTTCCTGAATTCTGTAGCTGCCCTCCTGCTAGGCAGAGTCTGACAAATCAGGCAAAGGACATCAAGGCTTCTTTGGATGTGTAAGATAAAAAATTATTTGGTGAAGACAATTTGAGCTTCTGTGTTGTGTGTCTGGCTTTGTGCTGTTTATGACCAAAGGCAGCTTCACTGATACACCTAGAACACAGGAAATGTTCCTGACAAATATACTCGGGTTATATCTGAACTCTCATCAGGAACAGCAGGCACATCTGGGAAGTGCCACAAAAATATTTATGGACATGGAGCACTTAAGGAATGGCGATCAGGGTTGCTAGATGACCTCCAATACCAGGCCCATGTCACAAATGAATTCTTAACCTTTTTTTTTGGCATCACTGCCCTCTGGTGGTGGAAATAGGAGACCCAGCCTTGCTCCTGGAGAGCTGCTGCTGGATTTGATCCTCCAACTCAGTGGGCCGCAGTCCCGTGCAAAACCACTACGCCACCAGGGCTCAGCCCTGAATTCTTAACCTTTAAGCAAGATTCCCCTGTTTACTGTTAAGTGCATGAGACACCAATTTCTAACATTATATCTGCATAAGCCCTAATGACATCCTATACCATATGTATATGTGCACGGGTTTAATATATAGCTACCACAAAAATCAGGGCACTTCTCTTTCTTGATTGTTTAGAAATGTAACAAGATTTGTGTAGTTTGGAAAAATCATCCCCCTAGATTACAAAACTTTTCATTGTCTTTGAGCCCCAAATACCACAATGAATTTATATAAATATGTCCATCTGATTTCTTCACTATTTATTAATGGAAATATATATGATAATTAAATCATAGCAATAATTTCAAAAATATATTTGTATGTGGGTTATACTATTAATTTTTTATGAGCTGTTTCAGAATTCTTTATTTTAAAAAGATGTTTATGAGATATGTTTGTTTACCAAAAAACAAAACAAAACTGACGGTCCCCAATTCAATTCTGACTCACAGTGGACCCCTCTGGCAGAGCAGAATTGCACGTTAGTGTTTATGAGACTGTCACTCTTTGCAGGAATCGACAGCCTCATGTTTTGTCCACAGAGTGAAGGGTGGATTTGAATGACCAACCTTGTGGTTAGCGGTCCAATGCATAGCCCACTCTGCTACCAGAGCACCAATGTGCTATCAAGTGCGTGCCCATAGAAACATGATAAAATTCGATATTTTTAGTGTGCCACTTTGTATATACCCATTTTATCTCAATATATACACACAATACACATACATATATATATACACACATACACAAAAGTTGGCTTCTACAAACAGTTCTGACATGAATGATACACATACACATGAGGCATATGTTGGCCCTTTCATTTTGATCTTTTATTATGTGTGCTGCTTCACAAGACAGTTCATAAAAATTGCCTGACTCATCATTTGGGTATGTATCTGATGTTACCAAGCGATCATTTCACTTTGCTGAGGATAATTTTTAGGAATCCTTGGTATGAAAATCACTTCTCGACCCTCTCTTCTCTGACACGTACCTGATCCAAATTATTTCATAGATTGTGTCACTCTTCTGTGTTAGAGGTTAAGACTTAGAGTTAGAGTAGAGCTCCAGCTCTGAGAAAGAATAATATGCTTCTTTTCTCAACTCTCTAGAGAGAGAGTGAGGGTCTTTATTTTGGTAGCTTGAAATCAGTCACGGCACGACTATTTCCACCACCGGAATAGGGTTTTATAACAGAGTGCTGGTTGTTAAACATTTACCAGCATACCATTTCCCAGAGTCACGAGCAGACAGCCTTTCTATTTAGGTGTGTCAAACTCTAAAATTGAAGCATTCTGTCCTTAAAACTTCACTCAAATTGTAGCTTTGTTTTGAACAGTAGTGTCTGCTTCTCTGTTATCAGAAGGCTAAGGGTATACAGGGCCATTGGACTTCTCTCAGCCTAAAGTCTCTAGATGGTTGATGAAAAGGTAGTTTAAGGACTAGGTGGGGACCAAGGAAGTAAAGATGTTGCCAAGTGTGTGTGCCTCCGTGTGTGTGTGAATGTGTATGAAAACTGGCTAGAAATCAAAGCTAACAGAAATTGGCTCCAACGAACAGTTCTGACATAAGTGGTATGATTGCTGGAAGTTCATTAGTGTTCCCTTACTGAATGTGATTTGGCAATGAGTTTGTTTTCCATTGGCACGAGGGAGTTAAGAAAGGAACTGCCAACGCGTTTTTTTTTTCCACCAACCAGATTCTAATCAACACTCTCCACCTGAACTTGATGCCTACAGAGCCATTTCATTTAACACCTGCAGGTCCCCAGTACTTGGTGGGAAGCAGATGAAACAATTCAGAATTGGGGGGGAAACATAAGGGAGTGGGCACTGAGCTCACAGAGAGACTCGAATTGCAGCCCCATGAAATGAAGTAAGCTCTTGTGCAGTGAGAGTGGTGTGTCCTGAGGCCATACATTACAATAACAAATACAGACACTTATAGCCAATAGAATAAATTCTCCTGGTTTGGGGAGGAGGGGTGGGTGGGAGAAGCATGAGAGCTTTTCAGTAGTCGGGCTGTGCCTGGACCCCAGGGCAATCTTTCTTCTGGTCACTCCCAGGTTCCCCTGTGGGTCCTCTTCTCTACCTTCCACTTTGATGCCACCTCATCTCACTTGACACACATCTTTACGCAGTAAAAATATTCTCTACCAAGTGCAAGATGGCTTCTTGCATGCATCCCACTCCACAGTCGAGCCTGCGTCCCCTGAAGGAGCTAATGCCAGTCATTACTTCCTCTCTCCCTCCTGCCCAGCCATGTTCAGTCAGGAGAGATATTTGTCTACCGCACGATGGTGCTTCCTGGGCACATTAAGGTATTGATGGGCTCATTCACCCCCCTACAAGGAGCTGAATGATGGCTGGCTGAGTTCTTCCTCGTCAGTCTAGCTGTGGAGATAACATATTCCTACTGTGGAAATTTTTCTGATTATTCTGTGGATATAATTGATCAACTCAAGAACGCATTAAGCACTCTTCAGAGTGCCAAATTACAAGCTCATTGTCTCTTTTTCAGAGTGGTTAGGATTGGCAGCAAGGATAGGACAAACAGAAGGAAGACTGTTTCACTCACAAGATAAGAGGCATCAAACTTAGAAATATATCTATTTGTCCCACCCACCACCCCTCAAACTCTCAGAGTAAAAAACAACTTGATCTCAACAATTTCTGCTAAGGATAATTGCTTAGAAATAGAATATCAAAGACATTTTTTATGGGGAATTAAGCGCAAGGGACCTTAGACAGTGACACAAGAAGACAATGGGTATATATGCTGACTAATGCTTAAAGAGTCATCTGGGTGTACAGTCAGGCCCAAACAGTTATGGAGAGCAATACTGAAGAAATCCTAGCAGAACTGTGGGCCAACGACTTCCTTGTACAACACCACTTGAATGTGCCACCGTCTGGTGCCTCTTAGAAACTCGTTTCTTCTAGCCTGTCAATCTGGAGATAGCCAATGAGACCTCTGTGTGGGCATGGCTTTCCCTATGAATTCTGGGAAATATGGCCATATTTCCCCCTTGGAGATGAGAGACTCACGACTCAATCCCTTGGAGATTCTCTACTAATAAGACACAAGACATTGCAGCTGAGAAGACCCATAGCATGTTGATAGACCCTGAGCCCTATAACTGGAGGAGCTGCAGGGAGACCCCTGCCAGTGCTGAGATGCTTCTTCCATCACTGGATACACAAGATTCTGCATGTGCTTCATGAGTCTGAAGAGGACTTATGGATTGGAGTCAGACATATGGGCTAATATAGGACTTATGGACTTGGGCTGGACTGAATTGGGATGGTTTCTCAATGTTCCATTTTAAATAAACCTCTCCTTTATATACCTATGCATGTTTATGAATTTGTTTCTCCAGTCTACACAGACTAACATAATATGTAAATATATTTATATATGATGATGGGGAAATAGATCTATGTGCATATATTTATAGGTTTAATATTAAGGTAGCCATTGGGACATTGGACCTCTACTCAAATACTCCCTCAATGTACGAAAACTTTATTCCATTAAATTAGCATTCCATTAGGCTCACCTTTCTGACACAATCGCTGAAAACAAAGTGGGTGCAAAAGCAAATGTGGTGAAGAAAGTTGATGGCACCAGCTATCAAAAGATATAGCATCAAGGGTCTTAAAGGCTTGAAGGTAAAGAAGCAGCCATCTATATTAGAAGCAACAAAGCCCACACAGAAGAAGCACACCAAGCTCTGTGATCACGAGGTGTTGATGGGATTAGGTATCAGGCAACAAAGAACAAAAAAAATATATCATTGTGAATGAGGAGGAGTGGAGTGCATAGTGGAGACCCAAAGCCCATATGTAGGCAATTGGACATCCCCTTACAAGAGGTTTCCAAGGGAAGAAACAAGCCAGTCAGAGTGCAGTGTAGTAATGATGAAGCATACAACTTTCCTCTAATGCTTTAATGCTTCCTCCCTCTCACTACAATGATCCCAATTATATGTCACAAATCCAGCTAGACCAAAGAAGCTACACTGGTACAGATAGGAAATGGAAACACAGGGAATCCAAGACAGATTAAATCTCTTGGGACCAATAATGAGAGAAGCAACACCTGGAGGGGAAGGGGAAGGTGGGATAGCAAGGGGGAACTGATCACAATGATATGCATATAACCTCTTCCCTAGGGGATAATAGAAAAATGGGCAAAGGGAGACATTGGACAGTGTAAGACATGACAAAATCATAAGAATATATTCGTGGGGAGGGCAGGGAGGGAGGGGGAAAATGAGGAGCTGATACCAAGGGCTCAAGTAGAAAGAAAATGTTTTGAGAATGATGATAGCAACAAATGTACAGATGTGCTTGACACAATAGATAGATGTATGGATTGTGATAAGAGTACAAGAGTTGTACAAGTACCTAATAAAATGATTTAAAAAAGAAAAAAGCAATAGCACAAAACAAAACGATACAACAACAAATACAATCTTCGTTATTCACAGTTTCCATATTTGGGAATTCATCTACTCAGTTAAATTTACTTGACCCACAAAAGCTAATACTCAAAATAATTTTGTAATTGTTGGCATGCATACGTAAACTCAGAGAGGCAAATATTTGAGTCACCTGTCATTTTACCAGTTGAGGTTCAAGGAAATGACACCTTTTCTTCATTTCAGCTTTTCTCTTTTTTGTCTTTGGCAATGTTTATTGCTTTGATTGTGGTATATACAAAATAATAATTTACAATAGCTATATTTGTAAGCTTTCTCTGTGCTAGACAGTAAAGTCCTTACAGATAAGAAAAACTTAGTTCTTTTTGTGTACCCCACAGCATTCCCTTACTTGAAGAAACAACGCAAAACACAATTGCTATTTAACAACACAAGCCTGGAAATCCTGAGGTTACATTTTCTTTGTTGATATCCACTGCATTCTTAGTATTAGACTCAGTGGAGAATGAAGGATACTTCATTGTTGGAAGGATTAGACAGCTTTGCTTTGTTGCAAAAATCCTCCAAAACATAGCTGATTGCATTTCTGTTTCTTCGTACATGAATCGCTATAGTTGAATGATGGATGCTGTGAATTTGTTTGTTTTGTTTTGTTTTGCTTTATTGTTTCTTATAAACCATTTTACTGGGGGCTCTTATAGCTCTTGCAATACATATATCAATTATATCAAGCACATTTGTACATATGCTGCCACCCCCATTCTCAAAACATTTTCTTTCTACTTGAGCCCTTGGTATCAGCTCCTCCTTTTCCCCCCTCCCACCCTTGATAAACTATACAGTATTATTATTTTCAGATCTTACACTGTTTCTGTCATTTCGGCTTTTCTAGTGAAAATCGTGTCTGTTTGCTAGTGTGCTTAGTGTCATATTTTTTGCTTTTTTTGTTGGTGGTTTTCCTAAATTAGCCACCAAGTGTAATGCTAAAGTGCTATCGAGTGTCCCAAACTGAAAGAAGGCTGTAATACGCTTTATAAAGAAAACATACTTGATTAAAGAAGTTTCCTTCATGCATGAATTAGAGGGAGGCTGTGGCCATGAGGTCAATGAATCAACAATATCTGTATATATTAAATAAGTTGCCTTTACACTGACATACCCATGCAAGGAAGCTATACATTAATCAGACAGTGGAAATATTGTGACCATGAACTTGAGAGGGCCTTACATTTTCCAAGGATCAATGGTTCAAAAAACATCAAACTTAACTACCATTGAGTGGATTCCAACTTAGAGCAATGCTGTGAGTTGCCTAGATTCACTTTAGACATAGCCCTCTGTGCAAGCGGCCTCTTATGACATAGAGCACTGATGAATAATAAGAATCAACCTCAGGGGCAAAAGTGGTTAACACTCACAGGGAAATCATTCACCTTCACAATTCCACAGTCAAAAAACTGTATTACTATGCAACTTATTCAATTTACAGAGTTCTAAAATAATTTAATGATGATCAATATGTGTGTATATAATTTTCATTTGATTTTTGTATCCATGAATGAAAGCTACTTGATAGAATTAGAAAGAAATAAAAAGTCATTATTTTGTTAAAATAATGCATTTTAATGCCTTTATAAATTTGTATGCCAATTATGAAATTGGTTTTATACATGTAAATGGAAAGAAACCTGTCCATATAAATAAGCAGATAGTACGTGAAGAATTTGTTCACATGAAATGACTCAATTCTTGTAACATCTTCCAAGTGATATGTCCCAAATCTCATATGCTCAACATGAAAAGACACACAAAAAAGATTCTGGTTCATATTGACCCTCCAGGACAAGGGAGAAATGCTTTGTCCAGGAGTAGAAAGCATTGCTGGTTTCCAGTAGAGCCTCAGACTGGTGGTTTCAAACTGCTGACCTCGAGATTCACAGCCCAGCACTTCACCAGGGCCCCTGATGATCAGCATAGGAATCCATACATCCTTTTTGGCTATTGATATCCCGGCTTTCAGTCTTTAGATTTAGTGAGGGCAATGAGTAATATTCTGACTGGGAATCACCACGAACACCATTAATTCCCTCAATCATTCTGAATTGTTCTGATGTTGTCCCAAGGACTTTTACACCCTTGAGTATGCATAATAATGATAGTATTGATAATAATAAAATAAAGGAATGTGTCTTTCTTATAGTAAAAGGAAAGAAATTCACACAGAGAATAAAAAAGAAAATGACATTGCTTTTGGTGGAGTCTCAGAAAATCCTCTAGAAAAGAGTACATGTGAAATTTGAGAATGGGAATCAATTACCTTTAAATCATCTCTGCTTGCTGAATCATTAGCAAAATTTTATGTATTCCAGCAATGTACCTATCTCATTTAGGGCGCAAATTTTGTTTGTTTTCTTTAAGGTATGAAGGAGCATCAAGAGCTGCAGAAAGTCCCCTCTCTGCCCAGCACTTCTGCGGGATGAACATGTACAGGTTCTGCAGGATGATCATGTACAGGCAGACACATGCGTGGAAACACAGCTCTCCTCTCTGGTTTTGGAAACTGTGTGTTGTGTTGGTTTGTTATTGATTTTATTGCTATTTAACAAGTACATGAGGATCCTTTTATAAATATAAATAGGCTTCAATCTCAGTCTTTTTCCCCAGAGGTTGTCTGCATTCCAGGTTTAATGCGTGACCTTTCTGAGACTTTTTGGGTGCATATACAGTGCACATCTTTAAAATATATAATACTTTTTATGTATCATTATGCAACTTGAATTTTTTACTCAAAGAATATTCCATAAAGTGAATCTTCTAGAACTTTTAAAAACTATTGGTAGACACTTGATTTCTCCCCCTTTTTACATATTATAAATAATGCCAAAATTCAAAACAGTATCTGGTATGCATCAAGTAATAACTAATTAATTAGTTTCAGACTTGCTGTACCTAAAGCAAATTTTATAATTAAGTCATCATCTATCTGGGATTTATTTTTATAACAGGTATGAATTATGAATCTTATTTCTCTTAAGAATCAACTGTTTATAGTTATCATTAATTTCCTAACACCACTAACTGAATGAGCCATACTTCCCCCCACTGGTTTGAAACAGCTTTTACTAAATCCTCATGTACACCTACTTGCAGGAGAGATGTGTTTTAATATGTGTAGATTCAGAATTTGCTCGTGGAAAAGCCTACAACCATGAGTTATATAAACGGATATGTACAGGACCATCAGCATCTTGTCAAAATAAAAGTCCACTATACATGTTTTTATGAGTGTGATGTAGCAGACACTTTTGTTTCAAAGGGTGTTTTGAAACATTTTTAAAAACATATGAGAGATTATAAAGTCTTGATTTGACTGTGTAGGATAGGTACTTTTCTTTATCAAATGTACAACCTAGTCATTCTAAAATCACTCTAAATTAATAGAATGGGGACAAAACTGATAAGGATATGCAATGGAATCAGTAAAAATTATTCTGATACAGATCACTGAATTTAAGCAACAACAAAAGCTTAAAGCACTGTAATGTACATATTTTAAAGTAAAATTTTAGTAAAAATAATGGATATGCTATTTATTACCTTTATTGAGATCTAATCAATGAAGATGCAAAAATCATATGGAAATACTATAAATCTATTTAAATATATTTTTGTTTGAGGAAAAGTATTCATAGTAAGAAAAATAGCATAAAATTTGTGACAGATTGCCCCATTAACAAAACTAATTAATGTGTTTCATTAATTCAAGAGTAATTTTGTTTATTACTATGTAAGAAAACAGAAATACCCTGAAATATTATAGTTCAGATAGCAGGTTTCAGCAATCTTCAAAATTATACAATGTGATTAATAATAATTTGCAAAACAAAACACATTTTTGTAATAAATAATAAACTAAATATCAACATGAAAAATGGTACTAGAAAATATTCTTTCCTTATAAAGAGATGAGGAAAAAATGCAGTCAAAACATGGAGGGAAAAGGTGTTTTAGAAGTATATCACAAAGTAAATAATCAATGTAATTTTTTCAGATCTCATGATGTTTAAATTATGTTTCAGATGTTTATACATTTTTAGTTTGCTTGAAAAGTTCTTAATCATGTCACCTTTAACATTCATTAGGCAGATCTTATCTCCAGCTAAGGCTGAATCTTATGAGTATATCCTCTTTTACTCTCTTCTGGGTTTTCCCTTTCTTTAGTGGACTATGCTTTATTCTGCCTAGTTTGTTCTAACTTAACATTCAGCTTACTAAGTCTCACTTCAGATATGAGGAATTTACAACTATATCTACTCATTGAGTCCTTACACTTTGGTATCAGATTTTTCAGTTTTATAATTTGCTTTCAGGTGTTTTTTTTAGCATATTCTATAAACATTCATGTCAGTATCTGCCAAAATTTGTAACAATGTTTTTTATATCCTTGACTGTAGTAAAGACAGTTAAATATCTGTTTTCATTTTTTCCATTACAATTTCTAATTTCAATATCTGGAGACTCTTTGGCATTTCATCTTCAACTGCTATCTGTCCATGTTGCCCAGTTTCCTAGGACATTTTTCTGTTTTTTTTTCAAATATATACCAGATACTATAACTCAAAATAGTTCAGAGAAATTATTTGGACCTTCAACACACTTGTGAAGAAGGACTGGCCCAGGATCTAAAAGAGAGAAGGGAATATAGCATTTGGGTCTTTTTCCTTCCCTGGAGACATTGCTCTTCATGCAGTAAAAGCCGACAGGGTGAGTCATGCCAGGAACAATCTCAAGGGGCTAGAAAGCAGGTGTGGAATCCAGGCCTACCAGGGTAGTGTATGTGAGTGAGTGAGTGAGAGTGAGTGTGAGTGAGTGAGTGTGTCGGGGGAGAAAGAGTATATGTCTCTGTGACTGTGTGTGAGCAAATGTAGTGACTGTGGGGAATGTTAGCATATGAAACCCGAATATATGTCAATGTTTGTGCTGATGTATGAAAGAGCATACAGTACTGTGCTTGTGTGTGCATATGAGAGTGTGTGAATGTGAGTGTGTGTACATGAATACATGAGGGCAATATCAAAATTTCATGAGAAAATTCCACTACATTTTTATTTCATGCTTTTTGTGAGATTTATGAAGTCCTTTCACAAATGAGTGTGTGTGAATGTGACTGTGTGTGAATGCCAGCATATATGAGAATGTGTGTGAGTGTGAGTACAGCATGTGTAAGTGACTGTGTATACAGGTGAGAGTGCATATTAGGCAGAAAGGTCCTGGTAGATCCCATGTCTAGATGGTAGTACTTGAAGACCACAAATCGAAGCCAGTGAAAGATAGGATATACTAAAGTTTGTTTTTAAGGGGCTGTATTTACCACATTTTTCAGACCCCAAGACACACCCAGTTTTTAGTGCAGGAAAACAAGAAAAATATATTCTGAACCAAACAGTACCAGTATCCTAAAATATTTATTAAAATAAAGCAAAATAAGGTCATATTTAACAGCATAAACTCAACATATGATAGCCAACTAAAAAGGAGGCTGGGGGGTGGGGAATAGCAATGTGTAGAGGGGGAACAGGGAACCAACTCACTCTAGGGGAACGTATTGTTTATATCTCCACAGGGAAAGAGGAACCAAACTTAAACTTGGTGTTCCATGATGTGAATGCAGTGTGATCACATGGAATGGAGAGCCAGTGGTGGGATCTGAGGGCCCAACCCCAATCTCAACTAAGTGGACAGCTGCCCTTTCCCCAAGAAGAATTTACTTTAGAGGACAGGACTGAAGCTGCAGCTCAGGGAGAGGGACATGTCTGGTACTGATAGGCACCAGAAACATGGGGAATCCAGGATAGATGATCCCTTTACGGCCAGTGGTGAGAATGGTGATATCAGAAAGGTGGAGAGAAGATGGGGTAGAAAGGGGGAACCGATTACAAGGATCTACATATAACCTTCTCCCTGAGTTACAGACAATAGGGAAATGGGGGAAGGGAGACATCAGATAATGTACAATATGACAAAATAACAACTTATCTAAGGGTTCTTCAGGGAGGGGGAAGTGAGTAGGAAAGGGAAAAAGGGAAAAAGCTAATCCCAAGGGTTTAAGAAGAAAGCAATGTTTTGAGAATGATGGTGGCAACAAATGTGCTTTGCATACAGTGTGTATATATATACATATATATATATATGGATTTTGATAAAGATTGTATGAGTCCCAAACAAATTGTTAAAAATAAATTAATAAAGCATAGTGATTAATCACAAAATAATATGTAATTATAAATTGTGAAATATTTATTCTAATGACAAATGGAATTTTGTCTTAAAGAAATAAATGAGGAAAGACTTAGAGGCTTAATCCCTGTTCTAGTGTTCTGGAAACCCTGAAAATTCATCACTAGTGTCAGAATTTATGAAGTTCTGTTGCTCCCAGTCACTTACATCATTTTCCTCACTATCTTCATATACGATATTATCTTCCATTCCATCGAAGACATTGCTAATGCCACATTTCTTGAATGATCGTGCAACGATATCCTTTTTCACTGACGGCCATGGTGCTTTAACCCATTCACAAACTTGAGTGACAGTGGGCTTCCGCGTTTGTCCAGTAGGAGTCAGGTCAGGATTCCCAGCAGTCCTCCATTTGTTCCACTCGCTCTCAGGAAGACTCCAAATGGTTTGTTGATTGAAACGTCGAGAGGTTGCAGCTGGCTGGTCAGACCTCCAGGAATTACAGTTACCATAGATGAGTCTCCACCTCTTTAATTCTGTCTTTGTTTCCCTAATATGTGCTCCGAACTGATCAAGCACTAATAAAGCAGATTTTTTCAGAAGTCCTCCAGGACGTTTGGACCACACCTTTTCAATTCATACTCTCATTCCATTTTCATCTATTCATCTTTTTTCATGAACATGCACAACAACTCCTCTTGGAATAGCATCTTTGGGTAAGATTTTCATTAGAAAATCAGCATCGGTGGCAGTTTGATGCCATCCGCACAGCAGGACAACACAGTGGTGACATGTGTTTTTGCATGTCCTGAGTTTTCATGGTTATTGTGTTGGCACCTTTGAGGTCAACCGTCTTATTAGATGGCACACCAAAGGTTAGTGGGACTTCATCCATATTCCCAATCTGGTTCATTGGAAAATTGTTTTTTTTTCCCTAGCATCAGTTACAAATGTATGAAAAGACAGGATCTCCAATTCATATTCTGCTGGGATGTTTTGTGCAATTCTAGTTTTGGTGCGCATAGCAAGGCCGCTTTTCTTTTCTTTTTCTTTTTTTTTTCCCAAGGCCACTTTTCCTCATAAATCTGTAGCACCATGATGGTGAGCTAGTAATATCCTTAATGCCTTTTTCTCCGGCAATGTATTTGGCTTCGCAGATGATCATTTTTGTAGAAACTATGAAGTCCATATTCCGGTGACATGTGATCCATTCTTTCGTGTCTAGTTTTAACTGTGGCCATTTTTTACCATGCCACAAAAAGTGTGCTCAATTTTACCAAGGTTTTGCAGCTGATGCTCCTGTTTTCTCCACTCTCTCATCATTTTTTTTAGTTGGAGGTGACCCAAATGTTCCTGCATTGCTCTGTTTCCATGTTCTTTTGCATATTTTACTACCTCTGGTTTAAATGGAATTTTATGTGCTAATCTTTTCATCTGTGACATTTTGTACTGTTAGAGAAATGGTGTTTTTCTGAGGAAAATAGAGTAGTGAAAGAACTGTCAGCCGTTATGAGAGACATATTACCACATACATCAGTATTGTAATTTACAGTAACTCAGACCACTTGGTATTGCTAGCAAAAGGTACCAACCCACCTGAAAGGCAGGGTTTTCCATGACTGGAGAGTCTCTATGTCTCTCTCCTACCATGACGGGCTCTTGGCTCAACTGTCAGGACACTGTACTGCATCACATAGTCCCCACAGGCATGTTACCTGGTCCCGTACCTAGCTCCCTCCTATCTCAGTGTTCTCCTCCTGTCAGTCTGTGTTATATGCACGTAGGGCAGGCATGCATTGTGCTGATCATGAGACCTGATAGACATTCAGACTCCAAGAGGCGGGACTCCCCCAACCCCCACCCGCAACACACAGCAACCCACAGCATGCAAACAGCAGCAGACACAGTAAGTGGGTGCATGGGATCATAAGTAAATGTTTTGGGGTACCACACCTTTGGACTATAAGGAACAGCCTCATTCCCCTTCCCCACTTTTGGAGGGAAAAAAAAGTGCAGTGCATCTTATGGTCTAACAAATACAATATGTTGTTCAACAGCCCCTCCTTAAACTAAGTTAGTGCTAACCTGTAACTATGGCCATTCTGCTGACTCAGCAGCATGGTGACTAGAAGATGACATGGCAGACAGAGGTCCTGGGAAAGCATAAATGCATCCTATAGCACTGATCCAGGAATGTGGGGAATAAAGAGGAAACACACTTTGAAAACCATGGAATCAGAAGCTAGTCTAGGAAAAGATTGTCCAAATCTTACAGCTTGATAGCTGTTATCGAAAAATTGACAGCAATACTAAAATTTTCCTAACACTATGGCTAATGAAGTGCAAAACTGGAAGAAATTTCGTTATAGCATCAGTTACATGCACATTTATATCCACAGTATTAAAGGAAAGACTGTTTTTTAACCTGTATTTCCATAGACAAGATATGAGAAAATTGCTCAAATGAAAGACTCTCAAGCTGTCAGGGAAAAGGTTACAGAGGTGAATTGGACAGCCAGTTAATAAAGTGACTATTTCCCTGGATGCAGTGCCGTTTGTCATATCTTTCACACTGGTGACATTTGTAACTCAGAACAATTTTCTTAGAGATAAGTGTTTCATAGCTGATTTTGATTTTATGATTATGTATTTTCTTGGTAAAGACTATCCCAAATTCTATAAATGTCAAGCTGCTCTGACACTGGCCCTGTGCCAATATATTTGCTATAAAGGTTTTTTAAAAAAAATTCTTGAGTGTCTTTGGCAGCTATCGTCATGCCCCATAAACACAGTGGATTCCATTCTAGTCATCTGTAAAATGAAGGAATTCGTTTAAATTTTCTAAGGTCTATGCCTGCTCTAGAATGCAAGAGCCCTGTGCCTCTGTGAATTATAGAGACAAAAATATTTAGTGGAACTTTACTCTGTCACCTTGAAGATGACCCAGAAACTTTAAGAAAGAAAGGAGAAATAAAAGCACTCAGACCACCACAGAACTCTTAAAAGGGGAGCCACCTAGGACACAGGGTTGCTGAAAATCAAAGATGGGCAAATGTGTGCATATCCCCAGATCAGAGGCTCATCCCGAAAAGAGGAGGCCAACTCTTGTTAACTCTGCACACCACCTCCAGGAGATGATTCAGCGTTGAAGGAAGCAAAACAGAAGACAAGCTGTTTCTTCTGGCAAAGTTTTTAGAGCATTGTGTGTTCTCTGTTCTCAAGCTCAGAGGTTCAGAGTTAGTATTTTTTGATATATATATATATATATATATATATATATATATATACCTTGAAAGTGTTCTAATTACACAATTTGATGACTAGATATGACCAGGGAAGGTGTCTGTTTTGTACTGTGGATTAGCAAAAAAAAAAAAAAAAAAAAGAACCCGATTTTTCCAGAGTAAAGGAGAAGCTAACATAGCTTGACAGTTTACAACAAAAGCTGTGGGAAAAATTAAGTGTTATAGCTTTGCTATTAGATTCTACTCTTAACGGAATGCTTTTAAAACAATGTGTGCTGAGATGTTGTTCAAAAAATAAAGTGTTTGACAACTTTTGTTCGAGTTACATTGCCAATAGAGGGGCCATCTAATCAATAAAGTATCATACTCCCTGTATTTCAAAGATAAGTAAAATGTAGAACTATTTTGAGAAGTTAATATTGGGTTTCATTCCTATGTTTGCCAAGTTATAAATGCATTTAGGTAAATCACCTGCAACACTAATATTTCATAACATGAATGGCTCTGTAGTCAAATCAATGGAAAAAGAGACATCAGAATATAAAAATCATTATTCATATATAATTAACTTATGACTAAGTGAAGAATCCACTCTAGATCTGAGTATGGAAACAGTGAAGTCGGTGCTTCTTGAGGCATGGTTTTGATGGTAACACTCTAGGAACAAAGGGGGGAAAACAACTGCTTGATGATCATCTTGATATTTCAAACCTATTTAATTTGAAAGAGGTAACAGAAATACAAGCCAAGTAAAATATCTCTCATATTATCCCACAGCAATACAGATGAAAATATAAAACTCTAGTGTTACTCTCTTCAAATACCCACTTCCCAAGAGTGCCCAAGAACCTCAACAATTTATTGGGTCCAAAGACCAAGAAAGAGTCTTTCTCTTCTACTACTGGCCACTGTAGAGAAAATAGGCAATTCCTCCCTGCAGCTGTTCCCATTGCCACATGATGGTGCTCTTGAGGCTTGGTCTGGCACCCTTTGACTGAACAAACAAGGGCATGGCACAGGCCACAGGTGTCTCAGGGAAGCACAGACATCTTCCTAAGTCTTATTTGCCTCCAAAAGTATTGTATCAAGGACCAAAATTTGCCATTCTTTAAAATGAGCTCTTTCCTTTGACAAAGAGGTCCTTGACAGGAAAGCAACAAGCCCAAGCTTAGCTCTCACACGCTCCAGTTCCTAGGTAAAGAACTGAAAAATGGGGATTTCCTTTGCATTCTCCACCGCAGCAAGGAGTAGGGCAGGTTAGCTTTTACATGTAAACCTTCCGAGCACAAAAATACTCATCACATCCCTTCCACGGATTCCCAGTCCTCTCCTAAAGAACAGCATGGAACCATTCCCGCATTCCTCTCACCTCTGAAAGTCCCATGACAACCTCACTGATCCCAAGGGGATTTTCCAGGGAGGTCTTTACTTGAGAAAAATGGGTATTTTGAGAACACAAATTTAGTCTCTCTTCAGGCTGCTCTCTGCTCAATACACCCCTTCCACATTCCAGTTGGACCATGGGGGGAGCTGTAAGTCCTGCGAGGAAGTCTCCAGAGAGGAAGCCTCCAGGAAGGTGTCATAGATGGATTCTGGGGCTCAAGCTCACCAGGGACTGAACCAGCAGGCCAGCAATCGCATAAATACCCAGTCTCCCTCCCGCCCCGCCCCAATTTGGAGCAACTCTGAAAAGTCATCATAATTTCTCAGTTTCCATGGGAATAGTTCAAGCTTCTGAAGTGTCCATATCACAATCCAACTGTTCCCTCTCCCAACCGCACTTCCTTCCCTTCCATCAAAGGTGGTCATCTCTAGAGGAGTCCCCCATACACTTCCTGCACGCTAATCTCTGTCGCAGGGTCTGCTTCCTGAGGAAGTCAAACTGCAGCTGTGGGGCTGAACTCGGAACCCCGTGGGAATAGGCCATTTCCCAGAAGTTCTGGTCCTTCAAGCTGAATTCTTCAAGATCTCAAGAAATGGTGAGAATGACTAACTTTCTTACAACAATGAGCACTCATGGCAAAGCAATGTGGAAGTGCACAGCAGAAGGTGTCCTGGCCTTATCAACAGTGTGCTGAATCAGGGCCTGGTCACCAGGGAGTAAATGGGGAGCAGAGTCACTTAGCATTCCTAGTGGTTGCAAAGATGTTAGTCACAGATGTTTCTGGAATCTATACTAATTTACTCAATCTGCATGCTGAACAAATAATGTGAAAAACTAAGCTTTATGAAGATGAATTCGACATATTAGTATTGGAAGAAGACCCCTTAACAACCAAAACGCACACATGACATAAACTTGCTTGCTGAAAGATGGCTTGAGGTACTTACTAATGAAGGTCAAGACTATAGTCTTCAGTAGGGAGAACATCTTAACACGTTGTGGACGGATCCCGAGTTAATCCACTCCTTAATGTATTAACTTGCAGATAGGTTTTGGAGCTCCACTACTTCCCCAGCCCTTCACATTGATTTGATTGCTTGATTTTTAACTTCTTGATTTTAAAATATCCCATCTTTAATGAGCTAACATAAAGAAAACTGAAGTCCTTGCTACTGGAGCAATGGACAACAGCATGGTATATAATGAAGGCATTGAAATTGTCTAAGATTTCATTCTTCCCGAAGCAGTCAGCTCATAAGACACAGCACTAAAGATTTCCAATATATCAAATGTATTATTGCATTAGGCAAATCCGACATGACCAGAAACTCTTTGAAGCGTTACAAATCAAAGGTGTCCTTTTGCAGACTAAAGTGCGACCCCACACAATGGTAACTTTAATCCCCTCATACCTGTGAAAGCTGGACAATGAGTAAGGAAGAATGAACAGTCACTGGCCTATTCTAATTGTGAAGTTGGGGTAGATATGGAAGATCTGACCCTCAGAGAACAAACAAATCCATCTTTTAGGACGTGTAGCCAGAATGCTGCTGACATACAAGGATAGCAATATGTCACTTACTTGGACATGTCTTGAGAAATGTATCAGACTATTGAAAGAAAAAGATCAGACCAAAGAGAGAGAGAGAGAGAGAGAGAGAGAGAGAGAGAGAGAGAGACCTCAACTATATGGATATGGATTGACACAGTGACCTCAAGGATGAGTACAGATATTGCATTGTGGGATGGTGCAGCACCTGATCATATTTCTTTATTGGTCAAAAAGTCACTCCAAGTTGGAGCTGACTCAGTAACACCTAACAAAAAAAGGAGAGACATTTGGTAGTGTTGTTTTGGGGTCTTTAACGTACATCCCTTGAGCACAGGCTATTTGCAATTGCATCCAGCCAGTTCAGGTGTTCACTTGGAAGATAGATCTGATTTTCCCTCTCTGAAAAACATACCGTCCAGGGGGAAACACATAGAAGGCACTTTCCCAAAAGACAAGTCTGGCAATAGCTACCTTTGGAGGTTTACAGCCTTCGCTATCGTGCCATCTGGGATCCCAGAAGAGCAGACAATGCAGTATGATGGCTTAGAAAAGTGGTTCTCAAATGGTCAGTGGGCCAGCCCTACCAGCAGTACCTAGAAAATGTTTACAAATTCAAAGTCTTGAGCTCTGCTCTGGATCTTCCTGGCTGAAATGCTGGCTGTGTGTGTGTGTGTGTGTGTGTGTGTGTGTGTGTGTGTAAGGGCCAACAATCTGAGTTTTAACAAGTTCCCTAGGGGATTCTGGTTTACACTAAAACTTTTAAAACATTGGTTTACAGCAGGATTTAGGCAATGTTTTCTGTAAGAAGTCAAATAGCACATATTTTCGATTTTGTGGACCATCTGGTCTTGCCCAACCTGTTTGACTCTATCGTTGCAGGTCAAAAGCAGCCACATATAATATGCAAATGGATTTTGTGGACCTGTCATTTGAATTTCATGTGTGTTATGAAAGACAGTTTTAGTGTATGTCTCATTCTGTTGTGCATAAGGCTTCTATGAGTTGGAACTCACTCAGCACCTGACAACCACCCCTTGAAATACTTTCCTTCTGGCACTGCTTTTCAACCATTCTTAGCTCACAGCCTCAAAACTTTGGCACTGAGTTAGGTTTGGCCGCTCCTATTGGGGCAAAAAGGCCAGTCATTTCATCTGTGAACTTTAGCATCCTCAAATGTAAAAGGGATACCTATTTCTTAGGCTGCTGATAACACTAAGTAAATTAACATATGCAAAGCACTTAGAAAATCCCTATGTAAATGCTTTTTATCATTTTTATATCCATGTACAAGGCATCTCTTTATTGAAAGGCAGCTCTTTTGGTAGAGTAAAGCTCTCTGAACACTTGGAATTTTCTCAAGGCAACTCAGGTTCCAAATGGTCTTATTTCCCATGCTCCATGGATCAGTGGCTGCACCTCCCACAACTTCCAAAGCTACTGCCCTCCACTCTGGGCTGTAATTATTACATTTTTGTTCACGGTCACCAAAGGAGCAGTCCCAGAGCTCCTGCAATGAAGTTCCTTGGAATGAGGTGAAATACAGTTCTTCTGTTCCCCAACTGCATTTCCAGGCCTTTATTTGCGCTCTGATTTGGTACATCAGTACTATTTGGGGGCAGGACTTGAGAGGTCCACTGTAACCATTTACACAATCAGTCAGAATTTCATTTACAACTTTGCCTGGGATGTGACAAAAGCAATGAGTTCAATAATATTAGGGTGGATGCCTATGAGAGAGAGTCAGACAGAGAAGGAGAGAGGTGGGGGAAAGCATGGGAAGTAAAATAGTGACCAGGGTAATTACCCTGCTGGAAAACTGACATCGTACTCTGTGATCATTCAAACAATATGAGAATTGGTTGGATGTGTTAGAAACATCAGGGATGCAACCTGGCTGAGTACCATGAGGGTCTATGACTTACAGTCTTGTTTTGCTGCACGAGGTGTGTTCTGCTCAATGTAGTGTACTTCCAGAGCCAGGGAGACATGTTCATGCCCCCAAACTTGCCCCCTATTCTCATGTCTCAAAGTAAGATGCTGTCCCAAGCACATATAGGATGCAGCAAAGATAGTAATCAGAGGTAAACTTACAGCAATCGATGTTTATATGAAAAAAGTAGATCTGAAACCAACACCCTACCATTATAAATTGAAAAACTAGAAGAGTGAACCAAGCCTAAATGTATGATAATAAAGGAAATAGCAAAAACCAGCAGAAATAAATGAAATTATGAACAGAACCAACAAAACCAAAAGTTGGCTCTCTGAAAAGACACCATTATATACTTTCATCAAATGAATAAACATTTGATTTATGTATTTGATAAAAGATATAGACATTCCATAATTGAATGTCTATGCTTCCATGAAATATATCATAGAGATAGCGGCAGTGTTTGCCTCTAGATTTTAAGAATTTTCTGGTATTTCACACATAAGAAGGAACAAACTGATCTTCTGGTAAGGCACTTTCTGATTTGTCTAAACAATAATCAGTGTAAAAAGGTCTTGCCCAGGGCAATAAGTTGTTTGATTTCTTGACACGGACATGGATGTGGATTGAACAAAAATGAAATCCTTGGACAACCTTAATCTTCTCTCCATTTATTAGATTGTTGCATAGTAGTCTAGTTGTGAAGATTTGGGATATTTTTATGTTAAATGTAATTTGTGCTGGTAGCAGAGGCTTTGATCTTCATCGGTAAATAGTTTAAGTCTTCTTTACTTTTGTGTCTTCTGCATATTTAACATTGTTAATGATCTCCCTCCAATCTTGATGCCAAGTTCTTCATATAGTCCATTTTTTCCAGATTATTTGTGCAGCATATAAATTGAGCAAAAAGATAAAACCTTGCTACACACCTTTCTTGTATTCAGACTTACACCTTTCTTAAAATAAAACTGCACAATATCCTTTTGTTGTGTTTCAATGATCACCTCTTGACCTATGTACAGTTGTCACATGAGAAAAATTAAGTGTTGTACAATACCCACCCTCCATAATGCATTATCCCCAGAGTCAAATGTCTTGATTTAGTTAATAAAATGTAGGTAAATCTCTTTCTGGTAGCCTTTGCTTTCAGCCAAGATTCATCTAACATCAGCAATGAGCTATCTTGCTTTAAAGCTTATTATTTCTGCTTAAGTGACAGTTCTCTTTTGATGTACTACTGAAAGGTTTTAAAAATTATCTTTAGTGAAATCTTACTTGCATGTTAAATTAATGATATTATTCAATAATTACTTCATTCTATTTGATAAGATTTCTTTGGAATGGGCCCAAATATGAAGCTCTTTTAGTTAGTTGTCTAGGTAACTGTCTACCAAAGATCTTGGCATGGACATATGAGGACTTCTAATGTTGTGCCTGTCTGTGGAGACATCTAAATTGTGTACAGTCAATTCCTGTAACCCTGTTTACCAATACCTTGAGTGCCACTTAGAAGTCATCCTTCAAATGGTTGGTTCTTAATTATAATTTACTTCCTGAACAAGTTAACATCAACGGATTTTTTTGATACAATAACTCTGAATTCCTTCCATCTGATGCTTCCTGTGTCGTTGAACAATTTGCCTATAGAATACTTCAATGTTTCAGTTTAAGACTTGAATTTTGCCTTTAGCTGTCAGTTTCATAAATATCAAACATGCTCTTCATTTTTGTTTTCTAACTCTACATATCTACATATTTTATTATGCTCTACTTGCTTTACCAAGCTAACCTTTGAAATCTTCTGTTCATTTCATTTACTTATTCTTTTCTTTCATTTGCTTAAGACACTCTACATTACAGAACAAATTTTGGAGGTTCTTCTGAGCACCATTTTGGTCCCCACCTTTCCTGTATTTTTAATAATACTTTGCTCTCTTTATGAATGGTACCCTTGATGCCATCTCACAACTCATCTGGTCTCATCTTATTACTGTTAGATGTGTCAAATCTATTCTTGAGATAGTCTCTAAATTCAAGTGGCACATATTCAAGTCTATTCTTTGGCTCTCATGGACTGACTTCAATTTTCCTCTGCTTGAAACTGAAATTTCATATGAGCAACTGATGTCCTTTTCACAGGTATCCCCTACCTTTGTTTTGACCCATGACATTGAACTTCCTCATCTTTTCTTTACAGACATGTAATCAATCTGATGGCTCTGTCTTCTAGCTAGCAAGACGGACAACTCCTCTCTCAGATTGTCATACTGTGGTGGCTTTAGTGCTTCTATGATGCTGGAAGCTATGCCACTGGTGTTTCATAAAACCAAAAGGGTACCTAAGTAGACAGGTTTCCGTGGACCTCTCAGATTAAGACAGGTTAGGAAGAAGGACCCGGAGTTCTACTTCTAAAATATTTCCCAGTGAAAACTGTACAAAGAATAGCCAACCATATCTGATACGGTGCCAAAGATAAACGCCTTCGGTTAGAAAGTACTCAAACTATGCTTAGGGAAGGACTGCCCTCTCCATGCGGAGTCAACGCTAGCAGCACAGAGGGAGTCTGCCTTCAATATTTCCCTTTGCAATGCAGCATGACTCAAAATGAGAAAACATAGCGGTAAACATCATGTGAATACTAGAACATGGAAAGTACAAAGTATAAATCGAGGAAAATTGGAAGACATAAAAATGAAATGGAACACATGAACGCTGATATCTGCCAGTGGTAGGCTGAAGTGGGCTGATGTTGATCACTTTGAAGTGGACAATCATGACTTACTATAGTAAAAATGATCAGTTGAAGAGAACTTGTTTTGCATACATCTTCAAATGGAGCATTTCCAAAAATTAGCCTGAAATAAACCACTGTCTGTGGTACTACACACATGCTTTCAAGGATGAGCAGTTAATGCAACCATCACTCAAACTTACACACCAAACACTGATGCCAAAGATGGAGAAGTTGACGAATTTTGTCAACTTATGTGGTCTAAAAGGGATCAACATGCAATCAAGATGCATTAATAATTGCTAGTGATTGTAATGCAAATGTTGGGAAGAAGGACCAGGAATGGAAAATTCCTGCCTGGTGACAGAAATGAGACCATGGTTGCATGGCAGAATTTTTCAAGAGATTGCCAATACCTCTTTTCATAAACAGCAACTACACATGTGCTCCCTACGGAATAGAATGTGCAGGAATCAAATGGACTACTTTCTTCATTAGAACTCACTTCTCTAGTCAAATTTTCAGCACTTTCCAATCAATAATTTTATCTTTCAGCACTATAATAGACATGTTCGGCTACTATTCATACACCAAAGTGATCATCCCTTACCTGGAGAGAACTATTTGGAAGGACATCTTTAACCCTTTTGGCATGTGGAGGCTATCCCAACACTCAGCCCAAAGCATTATTTTTCATCTCACTCTACCTTTTCCACTCTAATCTTAACCTCACTATCACTCTAGTAAGACTCTGATTCTTTGTCCACCATCAAAACCAGCTCTTATTTGACTCTCCCAGACACAAAAGAGATGAAAGAGAGGGTCCTTGCCAAATATCCATCGAAGGAGACACTGGATGGTACAAAGGGCTAACACTTCCAACTGCTACACAAACGTTGGAGTTTCAAGTCAATACTCGAGCTAACTGAGACCAAAGGCCTGGGGAAATAGTCATTGGAAAAATGACCACTATGGAACAGTGGTCCTTTCTCACCAATGTGGAGTCCCAGCCAGCAGAATTGCTTCAGTGACAACTGTGTTGTTGTTGTTGTTGTTTTTTTGGGGGGGGGTAATGTTTGTGTTTTCAAATTTATTTGAAGATACTCATCAGCTCTGTCTTTGTCCTGGAGGAATTTTAAATGACTATGTGGTCACATGTGGAGTCCGGGCCATACCACCCTGAACACTCCCCATCTCGTCTGTAGTTACAGGTGGAAGCTTCCAGTGACAGAGGATGAAGAAGCTTGGCCTCTTCGCCAATATAGGAGCACTTAGTAAACAGCGCTTCTTGGTCAATCTTGGATGGAGGACATTATAGAAGACAATATTGATAGAACTTTTTTTTGGGGGGGCATCACTGCCTCTGGTGGTTGTGGGCGCTACCCAGTGCCGCTCCTGAGAGCCGCCTCTGGATTTGAACTGCCAAACCCGCAGGCTGCAGTCTCGCACTCAACCATGCAACTGGGGCTCAGCCCAATATTGAAAGAATTTAACCAGTGGGTCTACCCACTTTGATCTAAGTCTATAGCTTGTCTTTAAAACTCTCAAATCTGAAGTCTATTTTATAACCAAATTCAGTAAAAATTCTATGTTAAAGCCACACGGCTTTCACCCATTTTTTTTAAATCTTCAATATCACATAGCTGTTGTCCACTTTGAAGTATCCCAAGATGTCAAAGTACCTTGACTCACGCTTCTAACCCTTAGCAGGACTTGCAGGTGGAGGGATTGAGTACATCAAATAGATGAGTAGGAAACCCACTGCTATTTATACACACCCTAGTAGAGGGAATCATACGAATTGTCCAAAACCCTGTTCACTGTATAGTGTTTCCAAGACAGTGCACCTTTCGGGAGCAGAGTGCAAACTTCCTCAGGGAAGTAAACAGAGTGGTAGGAACCAGGCTAACGGACACCTGTGTCCTCATTGGTCACTCAACCTTACCAAGTTTTTTCATTGGTTTTGACTCAAAGTTTGTCCAATATATTGTGTCACTTCATCCCTTCAGCATTTTCCAGATGGCACAGAGAGGGAATGAGAAAAAATGAAGGGTGTTCACTCCTCTCTGGCCCTTTCAGGAGGCGTTGACTGCTGTTCTCGGGATGCTAAGCAGCCCCTTCTAGGGTGTGTGGGGGAGGTTGCCTTCTCCCGTTTCCCTCCAGTTAGCAAAACAGGGGCAGTGGCCAAGACAAACAGGCCACGGTATGCAGTTAACAGCTAGCAATCACTGTGGTGTGAAGCATTCCCCTGAAACAAGACAACAAGGATGCTGCTTGGAATAGCTGGAATGTTGAACATTCTTTCACATGAGAGACAGCAGCAGAGCCACCACGTGCGAGACCTCAGCCAGGAGGACACTGAAGTCCTGGCACCCACCATGGACTGAGGCGGGATGACTTCTGATGCTTCCCTGGGACACATGTCATGGATTAAAGGAGAATGACCCCTGATGCCTTGACCTCAGACACTCCACTAGGAGGTCAAAAGGCAGGCCTCTCTCCCACTTGCCCACTAGGCTAGCACTCTCAATCACCTTACCTTGCCCATCAAAAAGTAATGTGGTTCTTAATAGGTCAAATCAAAGGAATTCTTGTAGTTTCAATCATTTTCATCTGGCTCAGGGAAAAAGCACCCATAAAAAGTCTGCCTGGTGATCACATGGGTCAGCGAGGCAGGTTTATGTTGGTGGATACTCAGTGTGTCTAGAAACAGACAGGTGAGGAGGGGGGTGGTTTATGGGCTTGGATGTGTGCGCTGACATGGAGGATCAGGTTTAGATTTATGCTGTGCTTGGGTCATCACTGAAGGCTGAAACCCAGTCATTACAAGCCAGATGACAAGTGGAATGCTGCAATAACTTGGAGGAATATTTATTTGAATTTTAAGTTTTTGGATGAATCTGTTTTCCAGTAAGTGAGTGGCCACTAAGGGTTAGATTGTGTAATTATGGCATCCAAATCATTATACATCAGCTGGCCAATTAGGTAATCCTATATGGAAAGCATAACCAGAAAGTAGGATAATCCCCCAACCCTGAAGGCTCATTACTGAGGGTCTCTCCACCATAGCGCCATTGTGGTTACTCCACACCCTAAATATTATTAATGGACCAAAAGAATGCAAAACTTGTAAAGTCTGGTCAGTATCACTAAGTCCCTGGTCTACTGTGACAGGGAATTTGATGCAGGGGCAATCTGCATTCGATTACTTTTCTTCCTACTCATTCTACCAAATTTCAGATAGCAAAGTTGCAAAAAGGGGGCTGGACATTTTGTTAATGAAGTAGATGATTAGACTTCAGACCTCGGTTTCTGTAAATACTTCTTCATGTTGCAGTGATTTCATCTGAAAAGCTAACATTTCTGTACCTTAAAATTAACCACATTTATTCATGACACTGCTAATGATGCTTCCTTATTTTAGATTAGCAAAAGTTGGATATAAATGACTGATATGCCACTGTTTCTGTAAAATATAGCCCAACACTTCCTGTATAATCTACAATTCATTCCATGCCTCTTATCTGGATTGCTTTTCTTTCCTCTGCAAAACTCCAGACAAGGATTTTGGGGTGATTATTCTTCTCGGGAATATCTATCATCTTCCCACTACTCCAGAATTAGAAACCTGGTCTGATTTGTGGCTGTCCCTTGAGGATAGCTGTCATGCCCTCCCATATGAGCCGACTAGCTCGTCATCGAGTGAGTACATCAGCTTTGATGTCCGGGCAGTTGTGTCCACATTGTTCACTGAGCTATTTGCTTATGTGGGCACCTTTCAGAAGACCCATTATTCTCCGATGACATCGTTTTTTTTAAGGTACATAAATCATTGTAGAAATGCCCTCCCTGTCTTTTCTATTTTATTACGTGTAAGATAAATGAAAAGCAAAAAATAACAAGGCTTTCAAATGTCCCCTGTGACTTTGGGACTTTGGTCCAGATCATGTCATATTTGAGAGAAGACAGCATGTGGAATTTAAGGAAGAGGTCAGGATGGAAGTTGTGCCATGCATTGCTGAATTTGTGATGCCCAGCTTTTTCTGTTCCGGGATCAGGTTCGTCACCTACCTCCAGCCCAAAGCATTGCTAAGTAAATAAATTACTCTTTGGACAAACACAAACTCATTTTTTCTCCAATCAGGACGGTGAGCTTCTGAAGCAGGAATGCAGAGGTCTGCACGTCCCAGCTGCTATCTGTAGTTCAAGAGCAGCACACTCATGTCCATGCCACTTCCCTTCCCTACCACGGTGGGCTTTGGGCATCTGAGTTCATGAACATCTTCAATAGGCATCCTCATTGCAGTGAGCTTGGCAATGAAGAAGGAGTGTTTATTTTACCAGCTCTCTGCTAAAGGATTTGCAACTCATGGGCTATGCCCCTTGGACAAAGACTATTGCTCCTCTCAAGGAGATCTTCTCCTAGAACTCTCTGTTGCCAGGATCTGGGACTACTACCTCCCCTCGCCCTTTAGGCTTGGTAGTATTGGCAGTCCTAGCTGTGCTGATCCCGTCATTTACCTATACTCTAGACAGCAGTGATGCAACATCAGTTGTATCAGTTTTGCAACTTAGTAAATCAAGTCCTCTATTATAAATGAATATTCCATCTATTTCTCTGGAAGAGTAGGTTGATATGTGGCCAAACCATGGTCGAGTAGAGAAAGAAGCTAGATTGTCCTAAAAAGCAGAATGATATTTAGAGTCACAGGGAAGGATGGATGTGTGTACTCGTGAATGCTATCATTGACTTAGAGAAAGAAAAAGACCTACCACCACAAAGTCGATGTTGACTCATAAGAACCAAGGTATAGTTTCCAAGTTATAGTTCTATATGGGAACAGAGAGCTGTTTCACCTTTCTCATGAAGAGCATGTGTGATCATTAGGGTTCTGTAACTCTTAAGGGTCTCCTTGGACATCTAAGACATCCTTGTCAAGGGCGTTGGAGGTCTTGCTTATTTTTCTTCATTGGCCTACACTCTACGGAATAATGGTTCCTCTCAGGAGGATTGGCTGGAGGGAAAGTGTAGATGGAGTCCTAGATATGTGTTGTTGAATTAAACACACAAAAAATAGCTGAACAGCTTACCAAACTGAAGTCACTTATGGAGTAGAACTTTATAAGCACCCACCTTATAAGACCCTTTATGAGTCAGTCACTTCACCTCGAATGACCATGATCACATCAATTTTAACATCATGCTTTGACCTTTATGTAATTGAAAGTAAGTAATGTGCACATTTTTGTGTCTAACTTCTTTTGCTTTGCATTGAATTTGTGATAGTCATCTCTGGTTTTATAGGAATCCATTCTCATGGTTCTGTAGCATGTTAATTTGGGAATATATTATATTGTGTCAGCCTAGTCTACTCAAGAAATTTTTAATTATTAAAAATCAGAAAAGAGCATAAAATCAAATAGAGACTGGTGGGATTCCAAAGACTACAGCATTTAGTCATCCCTCAAATCTAGAACTAAACTCTTCACGTGTTAGCATCATCACACAAAAGGGCAGTCCTTAATGAAAGATAGAGTGTTAGGAAAGAAGAAGGATTGAAAACAGGGAAATTAGGACAAAACAGGTGAAGTGATGACTTTATTGAGGAGATGGAAATGAATGAGTTGAAACAAAGTGTGTAAAAATTGCTGAATATAAAACTGATCCCTGCTCTGTAAACTGTAATCTGCTTTTGTTGGTTGTGAAATGTTATCAAGTTGATTTTGACTCACAGTGACCCTATGTACAATAACACTAAATATGGCACAGTCCTGTGCCATTTTTAGAATTATTGTTATATTTAAGCCCATTGCAGGCCTTTTTCGTTTTCTCTCTACCCAGCATAATATACTTTTCCAAAGATTGAACTATCTGAGACCATTTTGAAAGGAGTATCTTGTTTAAAGATATAGTCTAGGTGCACTTCTTCCAAGCCAGACCTGTTTGTTCTTTTGGTAGTCCGCATTCAGTACTTTCAATATTCTTTACCAGCACCATAATTAAAATGCATTGATTTTGCTTTGATTTTCCTTATTCAATGTCCAAGTTTTATATGCATATGAGAAAATTGGACCACCTTGCCTTGGGTCAGGTATCTATCCATGGCTCATTCCTCAAACTGACCTCCTTGCTTAAAGAAGTTTTGTGCAGTAGATTTACTGAATGCATGAAACTCTTGACCTTTTAACTGCTGCTTCCATGGGCATTGTTAGTGGATCTAAGCAAAATAAAATTATTGATAAGTTCAATCTTTTTAATATTTATCATGATGGTATCTACTAATTCAGTTGTAGGGACTTATGTTTTCTTTACATTGAGCTGTAATTCATATTGAAGGCTCTAATCCCTGATCTTCATTAGCAAATGCTTCAAGCCCTCCTCCCTCTTAAGCAAGCAAGATTGTGTCGTCTGCATTCAAAAGATTGTTCATAAGCCTGACTCCAATCCTAATGCCAAATTCTCCAGCTTCTCTGAGTATTTGCTCAGCACACAGATTGGATAAATATGAGAGGATGCAAACCTGACAAATGCACTTTTCTTGATTTTAAACCACACAGTTGTTCACACAACTGTCTCTTGATGCTTGTAGAGGCTCTACATAAGCACCATTAAACACCCTGTGTTTCCAGCTCTTATCCGTATCAGCGTAAATCCTCTGGTCTAGCCAGATTTGTAAGGCAAAATTGGGATGATAGTGGGGGTGGGGGGAGGAAGCATTTAAGAAGTAGAGGAGAGTTGTATGTTTCATCGGTGCTATATGGCACCTTGACTGGCTTGTCTCCTCCTCATGGCTCTTCTGAAAGGGGATGTCCAGTTGCCTACAGATGGACTTGGATCTCTACTCCATAATTCCCCTCATTCAAAATGATATGAACTTTTGTTCTTAGAAGCCTGCTCCTTGATCCTATAGGCACCTTGCGATCACACAGGATGTTGTGTTTCTTTCATATGGACTTTGTCGCTTAGGAGTTAGATGGCCTATTGCTTATCTTCAAGTCTTTAAGACCCCAGAGATTATATCTTTTGATAGCTGGGCCCCATCAGCTTTCTTCACCACAGTTGCTTATGTACACATTTGTCTTCAGCGATTGTGTCGGGAAGATGAGCATCATGGAATGCCAATTTAATAGAACAAAGTGTCCTTGCATTAAGGGAGTACTTGAGTCGAGGCCCAATGTCCATCTGCTCACAATACTATATCTATAAATATATGCACATAGATCTCTTTCCCCATCATATATAAATATATTTAGATTTGCAAATGCCTGTATTTAGGTCTCTATAAATGCTCTTTGCCCTTGCTCTTTCCTCTATTTCCTTTAGCTTTCCTCTTGTCCCCTTATCACACTCAACCTTCTTTTGGGTTTCAGTCATTCCTCTCAGTTACTTTGCCTTTGATCAAGTCCTACCAGGCCTCCAACAACTTCCTCGTCATCAATTTTAGATCACTTGTTGTTTCCTTGTCCCTGGAAACTACTCCCCCACCCCCATGTCCCATCAGAGAATTGTCAGTCCCATTGTTTTCTCCTTCAGATTGTTTATCCCGCCTATCTTATCTAGATAGACCTGCAGAGATAATAATATGTACAAGAAACAAAGCAGAGCAAAACAAACCAACAAAAGAAAAGAAAAGAAAACAACAACAAATCAATGTCCAAAAAAAAGAAAGAAAGAAAGCCTGTAAATAGTTCAAGGTCTGTTTGTTGACCTTTCAGAGTGTTTTCTGGTCCAGTCTAATGGGGTGCCATGCCCTGGCTCCAAAGTCTATTTTTGGTATTCCCTTGGAACTTCATTGCTCTGTTCCCCTTGTTCTGTTGCACACCTTTGGTGTTTCACCTCAATGTGGTGGGGTCAGATTGGGCACCATTCCCGCACTATGTCTCCAATGTTGTGCCCTGTAGTTCTATGGGTCAGTGGGGGACATAGTATCTCATGGAGATGCCAACTCTATGCTCCCCTCTGTGCTTTGGCTGCTCTGGGCCAGAATATCACACTCAGGGCTTGGTGGACCAGGATGCGTTCCACTTTCTCTTCCTCCCCCCCACCCCCCCATCCTCTGAAGTGAATACATTTTCAATGGGGGTGGGGGTGGGGTGGCTTTCCACATAATTAGGATTATATGCTAGATGTATTGACTGGATTTCCTTATGTGAAATACATAAGGAATACATAAATGTGAAATACATTTCAGATAATAGATATTATCCTATCAAAAGGTAATCTATATCACAATACAAAAGAAAAAAGAAAATGCAAGTTCTTTCTACTTTAACTTCCAAATCAAAGCTATTCTCTCCCAGTTGATTCCAATGCATTGCAGCTTCATGTGACACATGAGAACTGACCCACAAGGTTCCCTAGATTAAATCTGTGTGACCACAGGCTGTTGTGCCTTTCTCTTGAAGAGTGACTGCTATGTTTTAATGGCCAACATTCTGGCTCACAGCCAAGTACTTAACCACTGTGCTACCCTAACTCCAGTTTCCAATCTGGGGTTATTTAAAAAAGTGCTTTGTTGGCCGTGTGTGCATATATCTTCTATTGAACAGGTTGCATACACTTCTGATATATGTGTATGATTTATACACAGTATATATTATATAGCATATATCTGATATATACTATTTATCAGCAATATTTACCTCTGTGTATATGTAAGTTTATTTGTGTGTGTGTTTTGTATATATACCTAAATACATATACCCGCAAACACATATATACCCATTTGGGAGTCCTGGTGCTGCACCACTGTAAGTCATGTCTTGAACGGCTAGTCACAGGTCAGCTATTCAATTTCACCACTGATTTGTAGGGAAAAGATGAGGCTTTCTACTCCTATAAAGATTCCCAGCCTTACAAACCCAAAGGGGCAACTCAACTCTTTCCTATAAAATTGCTCCAAGTTGGAGTTGACTCAATGATAGGGCGCTTTGGGGGCTGTGTTTTGGACTATATATGCATACATACATTTCAGTACCTACATATATAGAGAGACACTTGATATATACTCTGTCCTAAGTTTTGTTATATAAGTTCTGACTTTTGTCTACCTTACAAATGCTGATGTTCAGCTTTATGAGACAGTTTTCCCAAGTGAGGATACTAATTTTCACTCTTGATAATTATATATTTCCCATATTTTCCGAAGTACATATGACATATTGAACTTCTCTTACTGGAACTCTAAGTCAACAATTTTTTTAAGGTTTTGATGAAAATATTTTTTCGTGGGTCCCCAGTCAGGTTGGTGAAAACTCTAGCAACTCATATTGATGTGCAAATAATAATCAAGTTCTGTGCTCCGGAAATGTTTGCTGTTACTAATCTGTATCTCTTCCTGTCAGCGTCCCTCTGAACAAATAGAAAAAGAACAAACAGGTTTGGGAAGAGAAGTGTTGCTGAATCCCACAATTAAATTGTTGTATAGATTTCAATGTCAAAGGAGCAGAACATAATTCCCAAGGGTCTTAAACTTGTCCTACTCATGAATTATCAATTGCCCTGATAGCCTGAGGGAATATGAGAGTGTATAGACATTGAGAAATAACAACCCAACTCTTGAGCAGAGAGAGCAAAGTCAAGCATTTTCCTCCTATCAGCCAGGTCCAAAAGAAAAACGTTTCCTACTACAAGGCATAATAAAAAACAAGGCACAGACAACTTATTGGAATTCATATAGAAGGAAGTCATGAAACATTGCAAGAGTAAGGAATGATAGACCTATTACTAACAATTTGAGATACATAGTTCTCTCATTAGTATATTGTATTTATCATTTCAATTTAGAGTATAGATAATAAGGCTCCAAAACAAAACTAAACCCACTGTCATCAAGTTGATGCCAATGCATAAGAACTGAGGAGCTGATACCATGGACTCAAATAGAAATAAAATGTTTTGAGAATGATGATGGCAATAAAGGTTCAAAGGTGCATGTATGAATTGTGATAAGACTTGTATGAGTGCCCCCCAAAAATTGTTTTTTAAAAAATAATTACCTCTATATGTTTCCAAAACCATACCTCTTTACAGGAATAACAATTCTCATTTTCCTCCCTCACAGTGTCTGGTGGTTTCTAACGGTCTCCTAAATAATAAGACTATTAATGATTTATGTACAGATCTCACCTCCTACATTGTTTTCTCTTTAAGACTTTCAGATTAAGTGTGAATATTGGCCCCACATACATGTCCAGGAGCATAATTCTCATGCTTGTAAAAGAGGCTTGTTGCATGTTATGAACCTGAATTGGACTGACACTGAGTAGTGACTAGAGAAGAGGTTATTGACCCTCAAACAAGATAGAGGCTCTTTGTCATAATTTAGGAAGCATACAATCTGGGGAAGGAGGCTCAGATAACAAGGTCTGCTATATAACTAAGGTTTTATATTCCAGCAAATTAGTCATAAACATTGAGTAGAGCATGTCTAGAAAAAAAAATGACCTTTGTAGACACAAAAATTTTCAACAAATTATTAGACAAAAGAATCCAACAACATATCAACAATAGTAGGATGATATCAGAAAAGTAAAGATGGTTCAACATTAGAAAAATAATCAATGGTATCCAGGATATAAATAAAACAAAGAAAGAACCACATGTTCATATCAATCAATACCTATGTACCTGATGAACACACTCAGCCCAGCAGGCATATAAGGAAATTCTGTAGCATAATTGAGAGTATATACACAAAACTAACCACCAACATTTTTCTCAATGGAGAGAGAAAAGACATTTCCCTTGTAGATGGGATTGTGGCAAGGTTTCTTTTTATCATCACTCCTATTCAACGGATTGAAAGTCATAGATAGAGCAATAAGAAAATAAAGGGAAATAAAATGTAAAGATGATATGATCTTATACTTAGAAAATTTCAATGACTCAACAGGGAAGCTGATGGAATTAATGCAAGGCATCAGCAAACTGACAGAGTACAAGATAAGCATAAAAATTATGCAAATATCTCTACAATAGCAAAAATAACTCTAAAAGGAAGTAATGAAAACAATATTTTTACAATGACAATGCCAAAATGAAGTACTTAGGAATAAATTAACAAAGGAGATGAAAGATCTATACAGAGGAAATTAGAAAACACCACTACAAGAAAACAAGACACCTACATAAATGGAAGACTACATCTTGTTCATGGATAGGAAGATTTGACATTCTGAAAATGTCCATATGTCCTTAAGTGATCTATAGATATAACACAATTATCTCACACAGGAACACACTTAGGTTTGATGAAGTATATTTCTGCATATGTATTAATACACATTTGTGACAAATATATCTATTACTATAATATCACATACAAGGATCAACATTATGAAAACTTCTTAGCCCAATCAAATACTTTGAGCAAATGAGTGCCCGGGGACATCAGTTATATTATAGGCTTAACATAGTCCACAAAGACAACATTCTACATTATATACTTAGGTGAAAAGTGATTGCAGCCAGAAAAACTTATGAATGGCCATTCAAGACGCAACTATTGGTCTTTTCCTATTCAGAGCAAAGAAAAGAGAAGACAGGTGGAAACACTTCATCGAAAGGACTATTGGGCTGTGGAACTTCAGCTTCTGTAACCGTACTACCAAACATTCTATATGGTGCCCTACTACCATGGCTCTGCATGACATCACAATAAAGGGTGCTCAATAGAGTTTGAGAAAAATGTGAAAATTAAAAAATCATTTTTTTAAAAAAACACCAATTTACTGGTGGACCCTGAAGACTATGACCTTACATGACTCTTCAAACCTGGAACAAAATGCACCCCTATGTTTCTTTTATATGCATGCTGTACTGTGCACTCACTGAGTATTATTTAACAGGTCTTAATTTGAACATTGACAGATTTCATGAGGCAGAAAAACAACTATATTTGGAGCTAATGAAGACAGATTGGGGAGGGGGGATAGGAAATAAATCTGCATCTGTAAACTGGGTGAAAGTTTACAGACCATGCCAGTTTTCCATTCAACAATAATATTGGAGCAGTATCCACACCTTAGAATGGTCAACAATTTGAGATCAAAATGGCAGCATGTGCCCAAGTTTAAATTTCTAGGATTTAAAATGTGTTGTTTTAAAATGTCTTGTGAAACAGCATGATACCTCAAATGAGACAAGCAAGGACTAAAGAGACAAGCACCTAAAATAATGGAATGAATCAAGTGTTGGATGTATAGCTACCTATCTATCTAGCTATCTATCTATACTCAAACACTCAAGCATAATAAATACATATATGTACAATACATATACACTTATACACATAAAGGATAAATATCCCTAGGACTCCATGTCATGCATGTAGTTTATACCAGGCAAACTTGTCACTGTGATCAGTGGGTGGCTGCAGACAACTTCTCTCAGCCATATACTTTGTCTTGAGTACCTTAAAGAAAAATGTCCAATAAACATACATTAAGCCCCAGGTCAATCCTTTATATCAGACAGAAGGCAGATGTAGTTGGAGTAAAATGTAATACCTTATCATTTGATCTCCATTTTGACCCATTTTAAAGTTGTTTCAGTTCTAAATAATTTCTAGTTTCTTTTCAATTGAGGTATTTCTATATTTTGTCTAGTCATTGTTGTTGGGGTTTTTTTGTTTTCCTTCTTGTTTGTGTTTTTCATGGTTTTCTGTATATGAAATTTAGGATATTCAAATCTATAGATACAGTAACTCTTCTTAATTGGCTAATGATTAAATTATATGCTGTGTGATGTATATGGCAATAAAAACTATTTTTAAAGTAAAATGATTTTTTTAAACTCCCAGTGACTTCCAAGAGGATATACTGGGCCAGTTAAACTCAAAGCACAGAAATCCACTCTAGAAAGTTAAGGCATCTGCTTCTTTGAATTCCAATTGAGTATTACTGATGTATTTTCTGAAAGAAAGCAGGACAATGCACCTGCTCATTCTTCAAAGGTAGCAAGGGCAGCCCTCTGAGAATTCTGTTGGGTAAACCTTACCCCATCCACCCTATAGGTATGATCTTGCCTCTTCAGACTTGTTTTTGTTCTGAAAACTGAGAGATAATTTCAAAGCAATACAGTGTGTATCTCAATTCTTTTTTTTTTTTTTTTTGTGGACATCTCCGACTCTGGTGGTTGCAGGCGCCATCCAGTGCCGCTCCTGAGAGCCGCCGCTGGATTTGAACCGCCAAGCCCATGGGCTGCAGTTCTGTACTCAACCACTTACGCCTCCGGGGCTCAGCCCGTGTATCTCAATTCTTTAGGAAGGATTTTCAAAGCTCAAATCAAACTCGCTGCCATTGAATTAATGCTGACTCATGTAGTGTCCATACAGAATAATGAAGAACTGCCCCTGTGGGTCTCTAAGACTATGAAAGCATCATCTTCCCCCTGAGATGCTATTGGTAGTTTTGAACGATTGACATTGTGTTTAGCAGCCCAATGCATAAACTCAAATCTCTTAGGAGAGAAATGGAAAACTGTCTTCAGAAGTGTGCAATAAAGGTTACTGTGATTGTATACCAATACCTTTCTACTTACCCTAATCTATACTGGATAATTTGACTCTGGACAATTGAAGTATAGTGGTAACTACTACAGGTTCTTTTATTTTAAAATACTAACCTTAAAGCAAAATATTATGAAACTAGGGATAATTTTAAACACATTCTTCACATAAATAAATGGAAATTTTTGGCAAGCTGTGAGATTTTAATAGAATCTCTGACTTTAAATAGATAAAGGTGAATAAATCATTGAAACATTCTCTGTCAGTTTCAGCAATCCCTGTTTCCTTTCTCCAGCCACACTCACTCTTCAGGGCTTTCTCTTCTTAAGGGGACAATGATATACATCTCATTAGAAGAATGATGAAACTTTAGACACAATTTAACATGAACATTGAATTGAATATGTAAAAGTCAATCTCCACAACCCTGAGACTAGATGGACTAGGTCATGCCTGACTATATTTATCAACTACTTTGATCAAGTGTCCAGCTACCACTACCAACTCTTTTGCATTAGAAGGTCCTGCGGAGAATGAGAGACAATGTGGACTGTAACTCAAAATCATAAAAAAAGACTAGACTTGTCAGATAGAGACTGGTGGAACCCTTGAGATTATGATCAGTAATTACCATTCAGCATATATGGCTGAACACACCCGTGTTTGAATAATTAACCATTTAAGATAAAAGGGCAGCATTTACCCAAGGACAGAGTTCAGAGGCTTAGGAAGGAAGAAGGAATGGAAACAGGAAATTTAGAGATATAGTGGGATAGGTGATAGTACATTGAAGGATTTGAAATGAATTAATTGAAACAACATATTTTTTAAACTGTTGAATAAAAACACACGATATGCTCTGTAGACTTTCACCTAAATCAAATTAAGACTTTTCCTAAAAATGTCTTAACAAAATTAACAAAATCTGCTTCTGAAACCAGTTAGTAAGGATTGTGACATGTAGTCGTGCTCTATGAACAGAGTAGGGGTTGGGGGTGGGGGCTGGAGAATCATGTCCTTGGATCTACAATCGAATTCAAAAACCAAACCCATTGCCAGTGAGTCGATTCTGACTCAGGGTTTTCTTTCCTACTCACTAGGTCTTTTGTTTATGGCATCACTGGGTAGATCGGTCAACCTTTCTATTAGTAGCTGAGTGCAAATCATTTCTATCACCCAAGGTCCTTTGACTCTACAATTGCAGAATTTTAATTTGGAGAGAAAAACAGACTAACTACTATAATGTATTTTCTATTCCCCTCTTTTGACAGCTTCTTATATTAGGACAGTTTGAAAAGATCTGTGTTTGCAGGATTCACCTAAAGGAACCCACTTCATAAAGGCTGCTTCCCACTGGAAGGCTGACATGGGCATTCAACAGAGATCAGAACAGGAGCCAAGTCTAAGCACAGATGCTGTGACTGGCCTTTAAGGTTTGAGGTACTGAGGATTGTGAATGCTAGCATTTGGCACTATCTCATGTGTCCAGTAGACATGGAAATGAAATCTCTTTTCCTAGTACACTGGGATGAAATCTGATTTGTTTTATAAGTAAGTTTATGCACACTTTCTCAGTTGGTCAGAGAAACAGAAACAGTTGTGTTCCATCTTGAGCTTAATAGTAACTAAGGATCTTAATAATAACTGTAATTTTTCTTACACACAGAGAGACAATACTTATACACAACACTTATGCCACCACATACCTACCATAAAAACTCACAAATATGACCCATATATATATACAACAAATACCACACACTATACAAAGCACACATATACACACCACACTCACACACTTAAACATCAACATGTACTCCATATAACCCATGCACATCACCTATACACACATCATATACATACATGTATCATACATACCACATTTACATACCACATGCATGCACATGCTCACATATCATATTCAGATACACAAACTCCACACACTTGTGAATGTATTTATATACCCACATGCATATACACACCTCACAAACATTATGGGCTTCATACCCACCTGAAACACGCACACATTCAAACACCACATTCATACCTATGCAGCACACACGTGCACACATTACATACAGAACACACCAAACACAAGCACATAACATTCCACACACAGAGTTCCAGATACTTAGATTGCTCTATTTCCGCTTCACTGTGTGTGCACAGCTCCCTCACCTCATAGCACTCTCAGTGCCAATGTCAAGGTATGTGTGATGGGGGAGTGGGCCAAGGGAAGCTGAAACCAAGTGCTCCACGAGCACTTGGCTGAAGGCAGGCATGATGAAGGCCAGACTCCTGCCTGCCTCCCACACACAGTTCTGCCTTGCAACAGAGAACTCTGACGCACAGCGCTACTTCCATTTCTGCTTCGAGAATTCCCCAGGGCTGTCAGCCAATTTAGTCGAAGGATGCCGATTGCATGTATGTGTCGGAGATTGAGAATGCTTGTGTGTGTTTAAGTATTTATAAAGATCAGTGTCTGTGACTATGTGGTGGGGGTAAGGCAATTTTATGAGTGTGTATTTATGTGTGTGAGTGTATGTGATGGTGGGACCTGTGTATTTGTGCAAGTGCGTGAGAGAATGTCATGAGTGTGTTTGTGCATGTGAAAGTGTATGAGCACATAGCTGCTGTAAGTGTGTGCATCTGAACATGTGTAAGTGTTTCAGGGACAAAGACTCCCAAGAGACTGGGTTCTGACCCCCAGCTTCCTTTCCCCATGGGAACCAACCAAGTCAGATTGGAATGCAGGCCTCCTGAGGGGAAAGCTTGCCAAGCCTGTTGTGGTAACAGTAACACATTGATGGCAGGCAGGGAGCCTGGGGACTGAAAAGAAAATGAAGAGAACACTCCCTGCCATTCAAACCAGTATGTCCCAAACCTCTGAGATGGTTCCCTCAAGGAATAGACGTGCTCATTCTTTTGTTTGCATCCCTCAGTTTTCCATTTCTACCCCACACCAGAAAAGGAGACAAAAGATATGAGAGGAAATAGTACATTCTTGCCATATTTCTCATCCATTCAGAATTAGGAAGAAGCCGAAATCGTGTGGGAAAGCTACTTCTCAGGAGATTTCCAACCCAATTGCTCAACAACAGTGGTCTGGAACATGGGCCTAAGTCTTAGATGAGGCCCTAATTTTGGGTTGCTCAACTGCTCAGATTTCAAATTCTTCTCAGGTTCCCATCAATCATTGCAAGAAACAAGCAAAGCATTTCACATAGCAGAATGTGTTGGTTTGTAACATATCTTTGGTATGAATGCATAAGACTTCCAGGTCTTTGAGAAAAAGCACAGATCCCCTAAGGAAAAACAATCCCCCTTTATCCCCCACCCCATTGCCCCTTCCGCCCTGCTCTGGAGCCTGCCCCACTGCTGCAGCCGAGGCGCCAACACAGAGCTGCTAAACTGTGTATCTTCTAAACAAAGTGCATGTGGAGGCCACAGAAATGAGGACAATTAGGCAAAATCAGATTCAGTGATCAAATGCAGCTAATTTGTATCCATAATATTTGGAACTTCTACAGTCGGCTTCAATTGGAAAGATAACTTCCAGACCACACTATTTTCCCCCCACAGGGACTACCTTTTGCTTTTAATTATTGAACCTTAAGAATTCTTGCTATAATTTGGGTTTAGCCTGTAATTCTTGGAGAAGAAAAAAAAATCTAGCCCATAAATCCTTCTGTATTCCATCACTGCCAATAATAGTCTTCTGTGACCCAATTCACCTCTCAATTAGCTAGATTTTTTAGAGGCAGCAGGTGAAGAGGGGGAGAGGGGAGAGGGGAGCACTGAAGAAACTAATCTTCTAGTAAGCACAGCTCAAATAGCAAGGCAGAGAACAGAAACTCCTTGGCAGAGAGTCTTGGCTAAATAAAATGTAGAACAAATGCCTCAAAATCAGAACATTTAGAGAGTAAAAAGTGAACTCTAAATAAAAGCCTATTATAAAACAGACTTAGAAGGTTGTTAAGCGCCGTCAAGTTGACTCATTCACAGCAGGTCTGTCTACAACAGAATGAAAAACTGTCCAGCCCTGAGCTTTCCTCACAATGGTTGCTATGTTTAAGACCAGTGATTCAGTCATGTCATTCCATCTTATTGAGGGAACTTCTTTTTTGCTGGCCCTCTACTTCCCCCAAGCATGCTATCCTCCAGCGACTTGTCTCTTCTGATTACATGCCCAACGTTGAAACGAAATAGCACTTCAAAGAAGTCCCCTGACTGTAACTCTTAGACTAATAGATTTGTTCATTCTTCACTTGATCTTCGCCCAAAGGCTGTGAAGCAATAGATCTATCTCTACCGGTTCCACTAATTTACCTTCTCCTTTTGGTGGATTACTAACTTCCTCTTCACCTAAAGAACAGCCAACCCTGGAGACAATTGCTTGCTCACCCCTCCCTTGCACTCTACCTCCAAAGGCAGGTTTGGTAACATCCAAAATGTGTCTCTTTTGGTATGAAAATCTCTGTTGCAATTTTTCCTCCCCCTCTCTAACAGTGCTCTCCTGCAATATTTGTCCTTTTGTGATTGACAAGTTTCATAATGTGCTTTGGGTTTGTGTTAGTCTGGTGGACTAGGGAAACAACTTCATAGGCATGGATATGGATATAGCAGTAAGGTTTATATGCAAGTGGAATGAAACATTGAGAAAGCATCCCAATCCAGTCCAGTTCAAAGTCATAAGTCCGATATTAGTCCATATGCCTGATCCTAGTCTATAAAGTCTCCTTCCGATTCACGAAGTCACAGGCCAGTGGGTGCAGAATCCCAGCACTGGCAGGGGTCTCCCCATGGCTCCTCGCTTTCAAGACTCAGGGTCCATCAACAGCATCTAGTGGTGGTAGAAGCATCTCAGCGCTGGCAGGGTGCTTCACGTGGCCACTCCAGCTTCAGAGGTCTGGGTCCATCAGGATAAGGCCATGTGCCTTCTCCTCTGGCTCGTCCAGCAGCTCAGATGCTATCATCTTGTCTTCTCCGGAGTTCGTTGTCTCTTGAGACTGACTTCCAACAACTGGGGAGATAACTTCTCATCTCCACCAAGGAAATACGATGAGATTTCCCAGAAGTCTCAGGAGAAAGCCTTGCCCACACAGAGGCCTCATTGGCAACCCAACAGCTATCTCCAGATTAAGAGGCTAGACTCCACCCCTACATCTCAATCATGAAATTTGACATCTCGAATACATGACCACATCAGGGTCCATCCATGCCATGGGGTGTTTCACAGTGTCACTATTCCTCAGCAATGCATTGTATTCCAATGTGTGTATGTACCAAACTTTCTTTATCCACCCTTTGACAGACAGGCATTTAGGTTATTTTCATTACCCTGCTTTTGTCAACAAGGCTGAGATGAATTTGAATGTGAATATACTTGCTTTTTGCTGTAGCGCTTACTCCTTTAGAGTATATAACCAGCAAAGAATTACTGGGTCATGTGGAATTTCTATTCCGATTGGTTTGAAATAGCACCACAGTAGTTGCATATATTTACAGCCCCACCAGTAGTGTAGGATATTCCTACTCAACTTCAGCAATTTTTATTATCTGTTTTCTTTTTAGCTTTGCTTTCAATGCTGGTAGAAGGTGGTTCTTCATTTGTTTGTTGCATGCGTCAATATCACCTTTGGGGACTTTGTCTGTTCATGTCCTCTACTCAATTTTTAATTCATCTATCCACCTTCTGATGATTGAGATGTTGGCATTTTCTATAGATTTTAGAGATTAAGCCCTTGATATCATTTCCAAATTTTTTCCCTATTAGTTCTCTTTTAACTTTTTAATAAAGGTCCCTTTTATGCACATAAGTGTCTTATTGTTAGGAGGTTCTAATTATTAATTTTATCTTCCCCTGTGTTTGCTTTTTATCATTTTTGATAATATGTCTATGCCAAGTATTAAGGCACTTAGATATATCCCTTGTTTTTCACTAATGCTTTTTATAGTTCTAGGATTCACCTTTAGGTTTTTAATCCATTTTGAGTTCCATTTGTTATGTGGGGTAAGATATGTATCCTGTTTCATTTTGCTGCAAATGAAAATCCAATTTCTCCAGCAACTTTTGTAAAAGAGAATATCTCACCCACGTTTAATTTTTTTTCATCCCTTTCTCGAAGATCAGCTGTCTGTAAGTGAATGGATTAATTTCTGGATTTTCTGCTCTGTTCCATTGGTCTCCATACCTACATTATGCCAGCACCAGGCTATTTTAACTACTGTGACATAGGTAATAGATTTTGATGTTGGGAAATAAGAAGCCTCCTATTTAGTTCTTCTTAAGAATTTCTTTGCTTGGCATGGTTCTATGAAGTTAGTCATTGGTTTTTCCATTTCTTTAGAGAAAAAAAGTTGTAATTTGGATAAGAAATGCATTATAAGAACAAGAAACTAAAGGAGAAACTAAACTAAAGGAGAAACTAAACAAGAAACTAATGGAAGAATATTCTAGGTTTGTGGATGGGAGACTTACTATTGTGAAAATATCAATACTTCCCAAACCATTCTATAAATACAACTTAATCCCAGAAATGGAACAACTAATTGCCAAATCCATATGCAGAGAAAAGATACCTAGAACAAGCAAAAATCCTTAGAAAGAACAAAGAGGTCTCACATTGCCAGGTTTCAACACCTATCATACAGTCACAGTCATCCAAGACGTCTCATACTGGTACAATGATCAGTGTGTAGATCAATGGAACATAAACAAAAATGCTAAAATAACTTCCTCTACCTACAGGCAATTGATCCTCAACAAAGATAAAAAATGGGAAGCAGGCAGCCTCTGAAATAAAGTGTGCTGACAAAATTGCTTCTCTGTCTGCAAAAGAATGAAACAGGACTCATACTCCATGGGGTACCATGTACAAAAATGAACTCAGGATGGGTCAAAGATCTAAATATAAATCTCAGAATATAGGGACCATCAGTGGGGGGGGGGGGAAGGACAGACTTAAATGCCATGCTGCAAGGTGCAAAATTACTACCACATGTAATAAAAGAAGAACACACAGTAGAAAACAAAATAGATAAATGAGGCCTACTAAAAATAAGATATGTACATCAAAACACTTCATCAAAAGAGTACATTTGAAAGCTCATATATTGTGGGTGGGGGGAGTCTTTACAACAACAAAATCAGAAAGGGACCAATTTCCTAAACATTATAGACTTCTTCAACATTTCAAAAAGGAAAAAAATTATAATTAAAAAGTAGGCAAGATATACGGACAGAGAGTTCACCCAAACAACACTCAAATGACTAACAGACACATGAAAAAAAAAACGCTCTTGAGGAGAAGCAAGTCAAGACAACAATAAAATGTCACCTAACATGGGCAATATATTCTAGAGTAAGTCAGGAGAGTGGCAACTGTTCTGCCCTGCTGGTGGGTTTGTAAACATGTGAAACCATTGTAGAAATTAATATGCTTCAGGCTGGAAGGGGCAGTTCCCAGAACCCCCAGGACCAACGGGGAGGCAGTTATCAGGGTCAGCAAAAAGACCCAGAATTATGTATGTTTCTTTTGGTTGGTTTGTTTTTGCAAGTTTTTCCCCTTCTTTTTAATTCAATCTATTGCTTTCTTTTGTTTTGTCTCTGTTCTCGTTATTTTGCCTATCTAGATAAGATAGGCATGGGAAGCAAGCTCAAGGGGAAAGCAATGGGACTGGCCTTTCTGGAGGGACTTGAGGGGAGGAGAAGGTGGAGACAAGGAGTAGTGAGCAAGCAATGCCACAAACAGGGGAACATGTAGGGAATTAAAAGCAACGATGAGGAGGACTTTGAGAACCTGATGGTATTGGAGCAACAGCAATTTCACTGAGAGAAATTACTAGAGGCAGAAGAAGGGTGAGCATGATGGTGAGGCAAGAGGAAAATAAAAGAAAACAGGAAATATCTGGGAAGCAAAGCTATGGATAGAGGGATAAACATAGGTATAAATATATTAATTCATAAAAATAGAGGTATTGACCTAGATATATATATATATATATATATATATTTATATTTATTTATATGGCAATACATTGAGGAAGTGGACAGACTTTGGGCCTCTGCTCAAACCCTCCCTCAATGCAAGAGCGCTTTGTTTTAACAACCTGACATTGTGTGATGCTCAACCTCCCAACACAATCACTGAAGACAAAAGAAGTGCAAAAGAAAATGTGGTGAAGAAAGCTGATGGTGCCTGGCTATCAAAAGATACCATGTCTGGGGTTTTAAGGCTTGAAATTAAACAAGTGGTCATCTAGCAGAAAAATAACAAGTCTACATGGAAGAAGCACACCAGTCTGTGTGATTATCAGTTATTGATAGGATCAGATAACAAGCACTAGAAGAACCAAACAACAACAAGCAAAAAAATCAAAACATTTTGCTGAGAATGAGGGGCACTGGAGTAGAGACCCAAAACCCAGATGAGTCAACCAGGCTGCAGTAAGCACTGATCAAACACAATATTCTTCTGGTTCTTTGAGGCTTCCTCCCTTCCCACTTCATGATCCCAGGTCTAACTTTCAGTATTGCTAGACCGAAGCATGTACACTGGTACAGTAAGAGTTCACGACACACATGGAATTCAGGTTATTTAAACCCCTTGGGAACAGAAATGGTAATAGCAATACCAGGAGGGTAGGGGGAAGGTGGAGTGAAAAGGGGAGGAAGGGAGAACCACTTGCAATGATCAACACATAAACACACACACACACACACACACACACACACACACACACACACATACACGTCCGGGGTGGGGGGCGGGGGGGGGGCGGGAATGAACAACAGAAACATAGATGAAGGGAGACAACTGTAAGTGTAAGATATGAAAACAAAAATAGTTTATCAAAGGGTCACAAGAGTGGGAGTGGGGCCCTGCCAGGGTGGAGGTGGGGAGAGGAGCTGATACCAAGGCTCAAATAGAAAGTAAATGTCTAGAAAATGATAATGGTAACATATGTACAAATACGCTTGACATAATTGATGCATGGAACGTTATAAGTGCTGTAAAAGCCACCAATAAAATGATGTTAAAATTTTTTAAATAATAAAATAAAATGATAAAAAAAAAAACCAGAAGAGAGTGAGTGACATGGCATCACTTAGCATAGCAGAATAGAATACAATCCAGCAATACCTCTGCTGGGTATATAACCCAAATAAATAAGTGACACAACAAAAACAGCACAGTTCACAAGAGCATGACATTGGGTAAAGTCAAAAGTCAAGAACTGATATCTTATCTTCTCTGAATGCTTGGTAGAAATTGCTGGTGAAATCACCTTACACTGGATTTTTGGTTGTTGAGCATTTTAATCACTTGATCCACTTCTTGTTTTTTTACTGGTCAATCGAGATTTTTCTTACACGTTTGTTTTAATTTGAGTAGCTAGTGCATTTCTTGAAATGTATCCACTTCATCTAGGTTTTCAAATGTATTGGAGTAGTCTTTTGTAGTCATGAATTATTTTTATTTTACTCGATCTTAATTTGATGTCGCTTTTTAGTTAATAATGATATTTGTATCTTTTTCTTTTCCTTTGTGACATTTGTCAGTGGTTTTGTCAATTTAATAATCCTTTCAAAGTACCAACTTCTTGTCTTATTAACTTTTTCTGTTGATTTTCTTGTTTCCAATTCATTTACTTCTGACCTAATTTTTATGGTTTCCTTTCTCCTGGCAAATGAAAGTTTATTTTGATACTCTTTTCCTAGTTGTTGAAGATTCTGGGTTAAGATTATTTTCCCTCTTTATTTTCTGTGTGTGTTTATTGCTACAAATTGCCTTTTGATTTCTATTTTTATCATGTCTCATAGGTTTCAGTTTGTTGTATTTTTGTTCTCATTTGTTTTAAGGAATTTTAAAGTCTATTTCTTATTTTTTTTCAATTACTCATTAATCCTGGAGCAGTGTGTTGTTCAGTTAACAGGAATTTCATTTTCCCCTTGCTCTTCTTAGTGATGACTTCTAAATTTATAACATTGTGTTCTGAAAGGGAAATTTTTAAAATCTCAATATTTGAAAATTTATTGACTTATTTGGTATCCCAGCATATGATCTATTCTAGAGACTGTTACATGTGCACTGGAAAATTTTGTATACAATGCTGTTGTTATGTCCATTGTTCCCCATGTATCTATGAGATCAAGTTGGTGAACTGTGTTGTTGAGTTCTTCTGTATCTTTACTGAGTTTCTTTCTCATTAATCTGTCATTTCTTGAATGTGATGTACTGAAATTTCCCACTATTGTTGTTGCATTGCCTATGTCTGTCTTTGGTTCTATAAGAATTGTATTAATATATTTAGAGAGGCCTTCTTTGGGTGTGTATATGTTTTTTATGATTATGTTTTCTTGTTCTCTTATCCCTTTAGTCATTATGTAATGACTTCTTCGACTCTCCTGGTGCATTGTCCCCTCAAGTCTTTCATAAGAGATTAATAGTGCCACACCTGTTTTTTTTATTGCTGTGGTAGTTATATAACTTCATGACTACTTGATAAATAAGTGTAGGGGTGGAGTCTAGCTTGTCAGCCACGTTACAGCCTGATGATGCCTCCATGTGGGGGTGGCCTTCGCGTGAGGATTCTGGGAATTTCTTCTCTTTCTCCCCAGAGGAAGGCCATACTCTCTCTCTCTGCCTCACTTTCCTGTTGACAAGCAGTACAGAGCCACACAGAGACCTAAGCAAGTCATACCAAAGAGACCTGCAGCAGCCCTGTCATGCTTCTACCACCTTTGGATCCACAAGACTTTTTGGCCCACTGTCCTTGGATCTTCCTTCATTCGGCACCACTGAGTGTGTTTCATGAGTCTGAAGAGGAATTTAAGTACTAATTTGGACATATGGGCTAATATCACACTTACAGACTTGATCTGGAATGGACAGGGATGTGTTTTCAATATACAATTGCTTTTTGATATAAAGCACTCTTACATATATATGAATGTCTTTCTATTTCTTAAATAGTTGCTTTCTCCTCCTTTAAGCTTTTAGGAGAGTTTTTTTCCTAGAATTTCTTACAATATAGCCTCTGGATCTTTTTTCATTTCTCCCTATTCTGAAATACTAATGAGACATAAGTTGTTCCTTTTTATAGTGTCCTACATAGTTCTCACGCTTTCTTTTGACTCACTTTTTCTTTTTGTTTGCTGGTCCTCTCATAGATTAGAACTAATTTGATTTCCATTTCTTCAATTCTATTACTCTGCTATTTTAAAATGTCTAATTTTGCTATCTTAGTATGCATTTTCTGAATTCTTTTTCGTTATTAGGTTTCTAATTTTCTAGTTTTGCCATAGATCTACAGATTTTTTCCTGCATCAGTTGAAAGTATCTGGACACATTTTTTTTCTGAATTCTTTTCTGATAGTTCCGGAGCTTTTTCTTCTTTCTTTGAATCTGGATATTATTCACTTGTTTTTTTTTATCATTTTTATTGTTATTGTTGTTGCTGTTTTGTGTGTGTGCATCAATATTAACTACTGTCTCTGCAACATCGTGATGTCCCTGTTAGTGCTGAAAAGGAGGCTGGATTGCATTGGGTAGTTGACATATTCAGGTAGTGTAGGAGAGGGAAATTAGAAACCAGAAAACAAAAGGAAAAGAGAGGAGGAATAAGAAAGGACAAGAGAGACAAAGGGATGAATAATTAAAAATGAATAAATAAAAATATAAAAGACCCAGGTGTATTGTGACCAGTGTGAGCAAGAGCGAAGTTAAATCCCTGCAAGAAGGGTGACTTTCAGACCAGCAGCATACACTGGCATGAGCACGCGAAGGCCATTGTAATGCAGTGGCTGGTGGTACACAGTGGTGACATGGCTAATTTTTTCAGAAGTATTTTGGCCAGGAGGTGGACTTATATTTTACCTCCAGTTTGGGGTGTCTCAGGGGGGCATGTTTTCACCATTCAGCAGTTCTGTGTATTCATATATCTATTACCATTGTATTAATTAGGACTCATAACCATCCTCTACTAGAGAGTAGAACCAACTGTAGGGCTTACATAAGTGTCAATCTTTCCAGAAGCTGACAGGGCAGCCACATCTTTCTCTCAAGGAGCAAATGGTAGGTTCAAATCATCAGTGCTTTGGCGAGCAACTGTGCTTTAACCACTGAGACACCAAGGATTCTATCGATACTTACACATAGGTAGAAAAAGAAAACCAAGTGAGTTGTTCTTGAGTCGATCCTGTGCATGGTGACCCAAGATATGCAGAGCAGAACGGCATTCTGTCGGCTTTTCAAGGATGCAACCTTTCTTTTGAGGAACTTCTTGGTGGATCAAACTGCCAAACATTCTGTTCATGCTTGTGCCACTTAGGGGCATTTATATATAAACCAGGGCACTTAGAAAGTTCAGGAAAAATTCAATGACCTTTTAGTTAGATTTTTCTAGGAGCTCTTTGAAGTCTCTTTAATCATGAATACTGTCTCAGCATCTTCTGTTGCTATTACAATGAATTACAGAACTCAATGGAAAAGTAGACTACTGAAAAATTCAAGACTATTGTGTGTGTCCAAACACATTATAACCCTCCTCTTTTATTCACAACTAGGGGGGGTCAGGGTTTATTAAGAAAGTTAACAGGTTGCAATGCAGGTGAGCAATGTTCACAATATAGCTGTTCAGTCAGGAAGTTCTTTTGGAGAAATTAGTAAAAGCCCAAAGGACATGCCTCTCCGCTATAAGGCTCAACCCAAGGCATTCAGTTTAAGCTCTGTGGGTCAGCAAATCCAGTTTCCCATGTTAAGTGCCCAGACACAGCCTTCTGAGCTATCCTTTTGTGTAAATCAGCATATGTTATACATTAATATACAATATGTTAAAAAGCAATGCAACAATTACTGAGCTTCACCTTCTGGAAATGAATGCCAAGCTAGTCTTGCTTTATAAAAAGCAATTACAATCTGAAAGCCTTTTATGTTTGTCTCTTTTGCCAGCACCAGGTTTGTCTCATCTGAATCTTTCCATTTCATGAAAAACATTCATTTCCACTGCTATATGTGACACTGGTTGTTCCTTTAGGGTCAAGGCTTTTGTCCATAAAGAAGCCCCAGTTGTACAGCGGTCAAACATCAAGTTACTAATCAAAAAGCCAGCAGTTCAAAAGCACCAGCTTCTCCCTGGGAGAAGATTGAGTTTTTCTACTCCCGAACCCTCAAGAGAATTTCCACCTGTCCTACAGGGTCACTGAGTCAGTACCAGCTCAATGACAACGAGTCATATATAAAATTTGGGTCTTGGGGTGGTTTTTTTTTGTTCTTATTGATAGGATGAAGATCTACATTTTAATGGAAATCAAGTTTGACATGTGTGTTTTGAAGCAGCCTTAGAGAGATTGTTGAGGTGATTTTGGTGTTTTTTTGTCGCTATTGCATCAACAGCACTGGTTACTTTGAAGAAATAAAGCTTTCTATCTCAGAACAGAACTTTTGATAATAGTATATTACATCATCTGCATTAGAGAATATCCTTTCTTAGTAATAAGAGGTTGTATGCAGTCATTACTGAATTAGAATTTGTGTCTAATTGATAATGTATGCCTAAAGGATTTTGGGTTCTTTGTGCTTTGGTGTGTGTGTGTATGTATATATACATATACACACATATACATATATATACATAAACACATTAGGATATTTTAGTTTAGTTTACACTTAGCAGAAACAAAAACTATCCTAAACAAAATGGCATTTAACAATGATAGCATCTTTGTTGTTCCATGCATGCACTCCTTATGAGCAGCTCAGGAAATCTATCACCTGGGATTTTCACTGCTCGGAAGAAGAATTAGATGGTATATGGTTATTTCTAACAGCTGCTCTGAAAGGGATCTCATTAGACAGTCCCAAATAGATTATTAGAAAAAAATGTGAAATAAAACTCAAAGTCATAAAAAAATGATCAGGTTTGCTGCTCAAATAAAGACGGGTAGAACCTTTGAGACTATCATCCTTAGTCGGATCCAGAACTGGACTCACCTCCTAGCTCCGTTTTCAACTTAACCAAGAAATGAGAGAAAATAAACATAGACAGGCACTTACATCTCAGAATAATTAGATATTTGAGATCAAAAAGGAAGCACTTGAGATAAAAAGACCCAAGATCAAATGGGTTAGGAAAGAAAAAGAATGGAAACAGGAAACACAAAAAAGCAGAATAAACACTTTGAGGGGGGCTGCAAAGAATGAGATGAAATAAAATGTGGGTGAAATATTAAATAAAAAATTGGAGACCTTTTGGTTATCCAATTCACACAAGAAAGTTAAAAGGGAAAAGTAGTCACTAAAAAGATGAATCTCAGGGCTGAGCCCGGGTGGCATAAGTGGTTGAGTGCGGAACTGCAGCCCGCAGGCTTCACGGTTCAAATCCAGCGGCGACTGGGTAGTGCCCACGACCACCAGAGGCAGTGATGCCCACACACACAAAAAAGAATCTTTCCAATTTAAAAATATACTTTTCTAAGTATGGTCAGAGGTCAACCCGATAATCATTTTGGCATACCTCACCCCTAAGACCAAAATGTTAGACTTTTTTGTTGTTGTTTTTTGTGGGTATCATTGCCCTCTGATGGTTGTGGGAGCTACCCAGCACTGCTCCTGAGAACCACCGCTGGATTTGAACCGCCAAGCCCACAGGATGCAGTCCCGCACTCAACCACTTACACCACCAGGGCTCCGCCCAAAATGTTAGACTTTTAAAACTATAAAGCACAACAAACAAACCCCAAAGATCAGACCTGCTGCCATCAATTCAAATCTGATTCATGACAGCTCTATGGGACAGAGTGAAATTACCCCACTGGATTTCTGAAGCCATAATCTTTACAGAAGAGGCTGACACATCTTTCTCCTAGGGCAGTTAATGAGTTTGAACTATGTGCTTTTTTTAAGCAAGTAAGTGTGTAAGTAATACGCCACCAAAGTTGCTTCCTTGAGGTAAATTGAGTATAATTCAGATCACTAGAATTGACCATCTAAATAGAGTGACAGTATGGCAGTCATGTGCTTATGTTAATTTTATGATTGACATGTAGGGGTGGAGTCTAGCCTGTTAATCTGGAGATAGCCATTGAATAGCCAATGAGGCCTCTATGTGGGCATGGCTTTCTCCTGAGACTTCTGGGAAATCTCGCAATATTTCCCTTGTGAAGATGAGAAGCTATCTTCCCCAGTTGGTGGGAGTTAGTTTCAGAGACGATTAATCACGGACAAGACAAGCTGGCAGCGTTTGAGAAGGTGTAGGAGCCGGCGGCGAGACCACACAGCTTTGCCCTGATGGAGCCAGATCTCTGAAGCTGGAGCAGCCAGATGGAGACCTCTGCCAGAGATGAGTTGCTTCTGCTGTTGATGGACCCTGAGCCCTGGAGGTGAGGTGCCCTGCCAGCACCAGGATTCTGCACTCACTGACCTGTGACTTCGTGAGTCAGAAGAAGACTTTATGGACTGATTTCTGGCATATGGGTTAATATCGGACTTATGACTTTGGACTGGACTGGGCTGGGTTGCTTTCCCCATGTCCCATTCCTTTTGTATATAAACCTTTTCCTTATATCCATATGCGTGTCCTTGAATTTGTTCCTCTAGTCTATTTGGACTAACACAGATAGATTTTCTAAGCCAAAGAGGAAGACACAGGAAGCTCTGGAGCAAATGTGACAGCCAGCATGAGAATTCACCTTCTAGTGTGACTCCAAACAGTCTCTGCCTCCTTGCCAGAGAACCTCCCAAAGCAGGCAGAGATTACAGAGACTCCCCACAGGAGAACAAGTGCAGGGTGGAAGCAATATACTTGCATTCAGACTCCACTGGCTGCCTGTGTAAGTTTATCCCTCTGAGCCTCAGTTCTCAAATATGCAAAATGAGCATGATAATCAACACTTAGTAGAGATGTTAAAAAAATTAAATTATACTGAGGAGATGCCCACATCCCCTAAGATGTCATCTTCCCATTTCTCTGCTTTTTGCTAATAAATAAATGAGGATGTGAAGGATTCCACTGCCTGCTAAGAAGGACAGAGTGCCATTCTGGAGTGATTGAGCCCTGCTTCTGAACAGACCTATCATTTTCCCCTTATGATTTAGAATCATCCTTGGAATGCCACATAGAGCTCAAGAATGTATACCTGCACTGGGTTCTTGACGGTTTCCAATTATACACATAACTTTCCTTAAAACTGCTTTATAGAGTAGAATCTTGAGCTATTGAAAAGAAGAATTTGTGGCAATATTTTTATGTATTTTAAGATATGGCTGTGTCTTAACAACTTATAAAAGCAGAGATTTGCATAATTATCAGGACAATGTAATATAAAACATCTTTTACTGCAAATGCAGAATTTGCTCACTAATTTTATTACATATTTGTGCTTTATCGAGGAAGCTTTCATTGTCTTGAAAATATGACTCATTTTTGAGCTCTCTAGACTTCAGCTATCCATTGAAGTTATTACTTGGGATGGTTCAGGTTATGTGTAAACCTAACTAAAGAATCTGAACAAAGCCTGGTAGAAAGAACACTCATCATGGTGGGGGGTGGGTATGGAGATACTCATGAATACCAAAGAGAAAGAACTCAGCAAATGTGGTCAACTTTGCCAACAGATGGAGAAAACTTGAGAAACTTGAGCTGTAGACTGTAATACTGTATTTTCATAATACAAATGAATGCTGGAAGTTGTGAATGTCTTTGCATAAGTGCAAGCAGGGGGAAAGGGACTGGACTAGAAATCCATTATGACACTCATTTTGAGAATTTTCTACCTAAGAATCTTTGATTCATTTATTCTGCAACAATTTTCAAGGCTGTTATTATGCACAACCCTGTTATCTTAAGCTGGACTTGCACATCTCTTGTCTTCAAATTCCTCACTTTGTAAACAGAGTTCTAACTTGACATCCAGGTAAATAGTCATTGATAGCATTAAAATATTGTCATTCAAGATGGACCTCCATATGATCATCAGGACCACATCTGGGAGTCCACCTGCCCTGCCCTGAGTTTCAAAAGAAAATCCAAAAGCTACACAGCCCAGGGTAAAGAAAAGGCTTCACTACCAAGCCTATTTGGCTAAAGGTCAACAAGAGGAGCAAAGTATGGATCTCCCAAATTCCTGATACCCATAGAAAGACTTGTCAGAAATAGACCCTGGGGACCTGCAGCATGGGTCTGTCTGCATCCCAGTCAAGTCCAGCCACAATGGTGACTTGCTTCTCACAGAACAACATGGCAAAGCATTCTTGACTGGTGGAAGAAGTAGGCTACATGGTGCAAATAATCTGGGTTAGGTGTTGGTTATTTATAGAAGTAAATACCTGTTATAGAGCACAGACTGCCCTGACCCTGGAGATTTGGGGGATCCTGTAAGATAATTGCAAAGCACAAGGTAACCCTTCTTTCAGCAAAAATATCAGATTTCCTAAAACCACAAAGATTACCATCCAAGTAACCCAAATATATACCTCAGGAGGCTGCTCAGGCAAGTCTGTCTATGGCATCATTAGCATATAGCCAATGTAACGATTATAAAAAAAGGCCAAACTAAATCAGTTGCCCTTGACTTACAGGATCAAAGGAGAGAATAGAATTGCCACTCCAAAGTTTACCAAGTTATAAACCTTTACAGACACAACCACAGCTCTCTCCCACAGAGTCAATGGAATATTCTAACCACCGACCTCTTAGTTAGCAGTCAAGTTCTGCACAAGTCACACATCGATCAAAGAGACTAACCCACTCCCAACAGGTTCATCCCAAATCATAGAGACCCTGTAGGACAGCCTAGAACTGTTTGTGAGACAAGAAGTCTTGAGTGGAGCAGACAGCCTCATCTTTCCCCTTCAGAGCAGCTTGTGACTTTTAGTTTATCAGTCCAAGGTAAAACCCACTAGGCCACCTGGGACCATAAAAAATATATACCCAGGGAAAATGTAATAGCTGCTTAAAAATGGAAACAAGAACTATATCTAGTGAGATGACAAGCCAAAATGGCATAAAAGAGAGAGAATTTGATCAGAACTTAAGAGATAAGTAGGATTTGGAGAAGCAGGCCCATAACAAGAGCTCACAAACTTAGGTATAAGAATAAACTGGATGACAAAAGACAGAGGGTGGGGTGAGATCATTCAGGTAAAGGACACAGGAGTCCATGAAACTGAAAGCCTACCTTGGACCAGGGTTATCAAGAATATTGAGAATCATTTATTATTATAAATTTCATTTTAGAATTCAGAAGCATCAGTTTTATCAGGTAAATACTATCTTTGCTTTTCTCATACTGCTCTATCTTTTCTGCCATTAGAATCCAATGCAATTTTTGGTTTTCTTCTATTTTAGACCTCATATTTTGCTACTGTGTTAACATAAAATTTCCCCTGGGTGGAATTCTTATTCTTCCCCCAAATTCTATTCAATTCAGATGTTGAAATTCCTAAAGTTTCAAGCTACTGGTTTGAACTTAGTACAAGGTGTGGCAGTCATCTGCTTATGTTAATTTTATAATTGAAATGTAGTGGTGGAGTCTGGCCTGTTAATCAGGAGAAAGCCATTGAGTAGCTGATGAGACCTCTGTGTGGGCATGGCTTTCACCTGAGACTCCTGGGAAATCTCGCGGTATTTCCCTCGTGAAGATGAGACGCTATCTTCCCCAGTTGTTGGGAGTTAGTTTCAGTAATGATTAACCACAGGCAACACAAGATGCAGCCTCCAAGAAGCTGGAGGAGCCAGTGGAGAGACCACTCGGTTTTGCCCTGATGAAGACAGACCTCTGAAGCTGAAGTGGCATGCTGTTGATGGACCTGAACCCTGGAAGTGAGGAGCCTTGCGGAGTCCCCTGCCAGCGCCAGAATTCTGCACCCACTGACCTGTGACTTCCTGAGTCGGAAGCAGACTTTATAGACTGACTTCAGGCATATGGGTTAATAATGAACTTATGACTTTGCACTGGTCTGGATTGGGATGCTTTCTTAGTGTCACATTTCTTTTGTATATAAACCCTTTCCTTATAACTATATACATATCTCTGAAATTTGTTCCTCTAGTCTACCCGGACTAACTCACAAGGTAAATAACTTCTGGAAGAAAACATCTTCTAAGTCCTGACAAGGAAAGTCTGATGAAATTACTTAAAAAAATCAATTTATTGGGGGCTCATACAGCGCTTATCATGATCAATACATACATCAATTGTATGCAGACCACATTTGCACATTTGTTGCCATCATCATTCTTGAAACATCCTCCTTCTACTTAGGACCCCAGTATTAGTTCTCTCTATTTACCCTCCTGCCCCTCTCCCCTCCCCCATGAACCCCTATTAAAGTGTCATTCTTTTGTCATATCATACACTGTTTGATGTGTCCCTTCACCCACTTCCCTGTTGTCTGTACCCCAGGAAGGAGGTTATATGTAGATCACTGCAATTGGTTCCCCCTTTCTACTCCACCTTCCCTCCACCAGGCTGAGAGAAGCTGGAGAATTTTGCTTAGGCAGGAAGTAGGTTAGCCTGTATTCTCTAGAGGAGAAAAATATACACACATATGCATTTCAAAAAAATGCATGGAAAATCCCATCGTTTCACAAATTTAAAGCCTACAACACATGTATGCATGTGTGTGAATATAATATAATATAATATAAATATATAAAGATATTAGTTCAAGGAAATCATGCTGTTATGGAGGTAGAAAATCTAAAATTGAGAGGTCAGCTATCAGGCTTCTGACTCATATGGTTGCAGGGCAGATGGACTTAACTCAGTGAATCCCCAAGTCTGCATGGTAGCCAGCGGGGTGCTGTCTCATGTCTGAAAAGTTAGAGAATACCTAATTGGATGAAGGATTGAGAAAAGACAATGTCTATCGATTGATAGACAATCGATCACTGAATGCCCACTACGCCCACATGGAAATTTCTCTTTCAAGAGTTGTGGCTGTTCTCAACAGATAATGGGATGGAGGCAATTCCGTAACATCTCCCAAACCATGGAGAATCGTGACCTAGCCAGGTTGACACACAGCCTTCACCAGCATGTTGATCTCCTACTTGACTGCTGCCTTTGTCATTTGAGTTGTGATATAAATATTTCCAAATGATTCCAAAACATTTTTCTCTCCTTTATATTGTCTTGCGCTAGACTGATGTTAAAGATAAGCCAGGGTTGGAATCGAGTGTGACTAATGGTCAACTACCTAGGCAAGAAATACATTTTCTTTTCCCCGATGCCAGGCGGCATCCCTCGCTCTCATTCTCTGTTCCAAGTCAGGTCCTGCTGTCCCACATCTCATCCATCGCCAATAACATGTTTCCAGTATATTATAAGCGAGTCTTGATTCCCCTTAAAAGCCCAGAGTTTGTAATTGCTATCCAGAACCCACTTTATGATGCATAGTCCTCTGGTTGCAGAGCCATCTCTTGACTGTTGTTGTTTAAGGTTTCTTATCTCAGGCTAAGATTTGGATTCTACTCCAACACCTACACCTAGACACCCAGAGGAAGCTGTGTAATTCAAGGATAACAACAGGTAAGTTAGATACCTACGTTTATGGATGATTAACCATGCTGACAGAGAGGAAACAAAGGTTGCTGGTTTCTGTGGAGAGTGTGAAAATTGTGCACATGTATCGTGGTGATGGTTACATAACATGAAGGACATGACAAGTGTCACTGAATTGTGTATGTGAGGGATGTTAAAGTGGAACTTTTTATGGTTGCCATGTATATGATCACCACAATATAATTAATTAATTGATTTTTAGGAAAGGAAAGTTGACAATTTGAAGACATGTCACGCCTGTCCATTTCCATATCCATGGCAGACAGCAGTAATTGATCATATCATTGAACTCCAACATGGACTCAAAATCCTTCTCAATTTAGGACTTCAAGTTGCCAGTACCAATCAACTAGTTCTGGCTTTAGAATGAAAATCATTTGTCATCTTGAGATTAAGCATTTCTTGACATTTACCTATTGATTTGTATTCACTTTGATGGCAGTGGAATGGTCAATTATTGCAGTAAATAAATGTAACTGCAATGTCCTATGAAAAGCAGTCAAATAGACCAGCTAATCCTGATGCTAATCCATAATTTTATAGCTAACATTAAATGAAAGCTGACTTACTTTAAAAAAAGCACATTTTGAAATAAAAGCTCTAGAAATTCAATGATAAAACCTGATGCTCATTGAATTGGATAGCAAAAGTTCTCTGGTTCTCAACTTTGAACTTGTTTCCAAATGAGAACTAGATTTTTAAAAATCACTTTGAATCTCTGATGACTGTTATCTAGCTACTTTTGAAGGCTTATTTCTTCATTCTTATTGTAAGTTTTAGAAATATTCAAGAACCAAACAATTAACAGCAAACCTTTCTCAGTGAAATAACTCAAGGTGATCTGGTAGACATTACTTTTATAAGATAGCCAAATAAAATCTCAGGTGCTAGAAAATATCAAACCTAATGATAAGAACGTTGGGAGAAGGCTTTTAGAAAGGCAGAAAGGGCGATGTCCTCATTGTGCTGGTTACAGACATTGTCTTTATGAACTTCTATGTGTCTCCCTCTATGTGCCTAGGCCCTTAAAAAAATCATTTTATTGGGTGCTTGTGCAACTCTCTTTTTTTCCTTTAAATTTTTTTTATTGAGGCCGCTTATCATTCTTATAACATTCCATACATCAATTGTTTTGAGCATATTTGTACATATGTTACCATCATTATTTTCTAAACATTGACTTTCTAGTTGAACCATTGGTATCAGTTTCTCTTTTTCCCTCTCCCTCTTCCCCTCCTGCCCTAATAACCCATGGAGAACTGTGGCAGTCGTGCTTATGTTAATTTTATGAATGAAATGTAGGGGTGGAGTCTAGTCTGTTAATCTGGAGATAGCCATTGAGTAGCCGATGAAGCCTCTATGTGGGCATGGCTTTCTCCAGAGACTTCTGGGAAATCTCACGATAATTCCGTCGTGAAGATGAGACGCTATCTTTCCCAGTTGTTGTGAGTTAGTCTCAGAGACAAGGAATCATGGAAAAGACAAGCTGACAGCGTTCGAGAAGCTGGAGGAGCCAGTGGAGAGACACATGGCTTTGCCCTGATGGAGCCAGACCTCTGAAGCTGGGGAGGCCACATAGAGACCTCTGCCAGTTCTGAGTTGTTTCTGTTGTTGATGAACCCTGAGCTCTGGAAGCGAGGAGCCATGAGGAGACCCCTGCCAGTGCCGGGACTCTGCACCCACTGATCTGTGACTTCGTGAGTCAGAAGGAGACTTTATAGACTGGTATTGGGCATATGGGTTAATATCGGACTTATGACTTTGTACTGGACTGGATTGAGATGCTTTCTTAATGTCCTATTTCTCTTATATATAACCCTTTTCCTTATATCAATATGTATGTCTTTGAAATTTGTTCCTCTAGTCTACCCGGACTAACACAATCACGGATAACTTATTATTGTTTTCATGCCTTACACTGACCGCTCTCTTCCTCTTCCCATATTTTCTGTTGTCCATACCCCTGGGTGGTGATTGGGAACACTGCTCAGTTTCTTAGGTTGTTTTTTATATATAAATCATTTTATTGTGGGCTCATACAACTCCTATCACAATCAATACATATATCAATTGCATGCAGACCACGTTTACACATTTGTTGCCATCATCATTCTTGAAACATCCTCCTTCTACCTTGGACCCCAGTGCCAGCTCCCCATATTTTCCCTCCCTCCCCACTCCCCTTCCCCCATGAACCCTTAATAATTTACAAATTGTCATTATTTTTTCATATCATACACTATCCTATGTGCTCCTTCACCCACTTCCCCATTGTCTGTACCCAAGAGAGGAGGTCATATGTAGATCCCTACAATAGGTTCCTCCTTTCAACTCCAGCTTCCTTCTATCCTCCTGACATCACCACTCTCACCACTGGTCCTGAAGGGATCATCTGTCCTGAATTACCTGTTATGACTCCAGTGTGCCACTCTTCACAATCCATGCATCCATTGTTTCAAGCACATTTGTATATTTGTTGCCATCATCATTCTGTCTTTTCTTTCTAGTTGACTCTTAGTATCAGCTCCTCATTTATCCCCCTCTCTCACAAACCCCTGATAATTTATAAATTATTATTATTCTTTCATGTCTTACACTGAACAACCGCTCCCTTCACCCACTGTTCTGCTGTCCATCTCCCGGAGATGGAGTTATATGTAGATCATTGTGATGAGGTCCACTTTTCTCCCCCCATCTTTCCCTTGGCCTCCTTGTATCTCTGCTCTCATTATTGGTCCTAAGTGGTCCCTGTGTATCCAGCTCTGGTCTATGTCAGTGTACATGCTGTGATCCAACAGGATTTTTAAGGTAGATCATGATAGTTGGGGGGAGGAAGCATTAAAGAACTAGAAGAAAGTTGTATTTTTCATCATTGCTATACTGCACCCTGACTGGTTTGTCTCCTCCCTGTAACTCTTTTGTAAGGAGATGTCCAGTTGCCTACAGGTGGGCTCTGTGTCTTCACTCTTTCCTCTGCCTCATTCCAAATATGATTTTTTGTTTTCTGATGCCTGATACCTGATCCTATAGATACCCAGTGATCACACAGGCTTTGTGCTTCTTCAATGTGGGCTTGGTGGATATCAATCTCAGCTAGATGACCGCTTGTTTACCTTCAAGCCTTTAATACCTTTTGACAGCCAAGCATCATCAGCTTTCTTCACTTCATTTGCTCATCTTCAGCAATCATGTTGGCAAGTGTTCTTGCATTGAGGGAGTACTTGAGTGGAGACCCAATGCCCATCTGCTACCTCAATACCAGACATACAAATATGTGCACATAGATCTATTTCCCTATCATCATATATACATGCCCATATTTAGACCTCCATAAATGTCCTTTGCCTCCTAGTTCTTTCCTCTACTTCCTTTTACTTTCCTCCTGTCCCACTGTTATGTCCAGCCTTTATTTGGGCTTCAGTAATTTCTTTCAGTAACATTCCCCAGGCCTTTCTCAAAGGCAGAGGTCTGACTTCACTCATGTCTAAAGCCCTAAAGCCTGGTACATCAACCAGCTAACTGTGGATAGAAGGTTTTTAGTGAATCTTCCCATTCCTCTGTTCTTCAAAGAAAAGAAGTAAAAAATGTGTAGGATTTAGGAGGCAGCATAGACTTTGACTATACACCCATCTTTGCCAGGCAGAGAGAAACTCAAGAATATTTTCTTTCTCAACACTGTTCCTGGAAAATGAACAGGAATATTACTTCCAGGCTTGACTACAGTTTCTGTAGGCTGATCCAATTTGCAGCCTCTCCAACAGGGTTCAATATCCAGAGGTGAGGAGGGGGCTTCTTGAAGAATCAGTATCAGATGCTGGGAACTTCCCTGTTTTGGGCCCTTGGGCAAAACATATAAACTTGAAATTACAAAAGCCTCAAGAAAGTTCATTAGAACATCTGGGCATCTTATCAGGGATTTATCAAGCTTTTCAAAATTGATCCAAGCACTGTTTTAATGAAAATCATCTGCAACGAACAATTTATGCCAAGGATTCTTTTTCTTCATCTTTTCTTTCTTCTTCTCTCATTTACCATATACCTCTCCTTGAATTTTCTATTGGTTTGGTATGTTTTGTTTTACAATTCATTCATTTCCATGAATAAACACATTTTAATGGCAGTTAATGAGATATAGAAAAAGGGGCGTCCTGTTGCAACTTATGTCAATGACAACAGGACCTTTTCCTTCTCCTTATTTTCTATCCCCCTAAGCCCCCACTCTGTCTTTTATCACCACAAAAGTGAGTGCTGAGATACTGAACAACTTTCTTTTTCTAGGTCTGCTATATACACTTATTATCAAGCTTGATATGAACCATTTTATGTCAAAATAAAATGTCGAGTGGGCATCTATCACCACAGCTCGAACTGGTGAATTATATGAGGTTGAATGAAACTCTACTTTTATAAGTTGGTCCTGGGCCAAGGCAACATAACAATTCAGTCTTAATTTGAATAAATGAGACAGTCCTTAATATGTTTTAGTGATTTTTAAACTGGTAAAGTAGTCATTCATTTTAACTGTTTCAATCAACTAATTGTTATTCCTCTGTACTTGTGCCTTGAGTTAACCTAAGAAGTTGAAAATTAAAATTAAAAACTATATTCTAAGTCCTGCTAATCTAGACAAATCAACAACTTTTGTTTGTTATTGCTTTATTGAAAAAATAATGTTCTTTGAAGAATTAAAAAGAGATTACCATATACCTCTCCTTGAATTTTCTATTGGTTTGGTATGTTTTGTTTTACAATTCATTCATTTCCATGAATAAACACATTTTAATGGCAGTTAATGAGATATAGAAAAAGGGGCGTCCTGTTGCAACTTATGTCAATGACAACAGGACCTCAGGACCTGGAAATTCTCAAGGTCTAAAAGTCATAACTCAAAAACTCCAGTGGTCTGGGTAAGGTGAAAGAGTCCAGGGCCTAGAAATAGAAACTCAACCCTAGAATCTTAAAAGCCAACTTGTAAAACAAACAAAATGAATGTCACTCAATGTAAGGGAGTACATCGAGTCTGAAAGATGAGCAAAGAATGGAGAGTGAATGTGACCTAACTTATGTAAAGACAGTCAAATTGACAAAGAACTATTCAATGAATAAAGCAGTGATATTAAATCTAGTTGATCTTACTTCAGAGCTCACAAGCAGACGTGTGGGTCCACCAATATCCATATGTAAGTTTTGTTTTTGTTTAAAATTACATTTGAAATATCATACATTAGCAGGTTATGTAGGTGGGCTGCTAAGCACAAGGTCAGCTGTTTCCTGGAAGGGAAAAAGGAGACTTTCTCCTCCCATAAAGAGTTACAGTCCCAGAAACCCCCAGGGATGTTCTTTCCTGTCCCGGAGGGTCACAGTGAGTCAGAACTGACTGAGTGACAGTGAGCATACTCGGCAGGTGCATAGTCTTCTGTTGAAAGTGTGGCGCTGCACTGCATTTTCCTTATTTGAAAATTGAACATATAGCATCCTGATGTGGCAACAAAGTCTGCTAGTTAAGTCCATAATGAAAACCAAATTCTCCATTTGGGCAGCCTGCCATGCACCACCTTGGAAGGTTATTGACCCGGTGCACAATGGCATTCATGCTATTTCTGGAGAGAACTAGAACCCATGAAGTTTACCTCTGGACATAAAACCAACCCAACACAATGTCATGGCATGGATGCTGACTCATCCTGACCCCACAGGACAGAGTCAAAAATGAGGTTCTGAAGTTATAACTGTGACTAGCCATAGGAAGACCCGTCTTTTCCCAAAGCATCTGGCAGTTTTGTCCTGTGGACCTTTCAGACTGCAGCCCAGTGTGTATGCCATCAGGGAAATTTAAGTCCAGGAAATGGGTCACCCCACTGAGGAAACTGGTACATCTCAAGTGTAAGAGCCACACTTGAGGCTGGAGGCTCCCCCTGGCTCACGTTGCTGTAGGGGCAGATGAACCCAGGTCAGCATTTGAAATGGCATGTTGCTAGTTCATAGGCTGTTGTTTCAGAAATTCAAACATCAAGAAGGAAAGTGGGAGGCCACTGTCTCAAGAGGTCAGAAGATGACGAACCAGCAAAGCATTCAGAGACAGCAACAAATTGCAGGGATCTACATAGGATCTCTCTGGAGTACGGACAGCAGAGAAGTGGGTAAAGGGACACATCGGACAATATGGGACAAAAAGGGACAATATGGAAAATGAATAACAATGTGTAAATTATTAAGGGTTCATGAGGGAGGGGGAGCACGGAAGAAGGGAAAATACGGGGAGCTGGTACTGGGGGCCTAAGTGAAGGGAGGATGCTTCAGTGGTGATGATAACCACAGGTATGCAAATGACGTGTGTATACAACTGACATGTATATTGATCATGATGGGTATTGTGTGCCCCCCCCAATGGAATGATTTAAAAAAAAAAAGGAGGGGGAAAGAGCTTATACCAAGGGCTCAAGCAGAAAATATTTCTAAATGAAGATGGCAACATGTGTACAAATATGCTTGATACAAATGATGGATTGAATGTTATAAGAGCTGTAAGAGCTCCCAATAAAATTATTGAAAAAAATATATAGAAAGAAAGTATTTTGAAAATAATCATGGCAACACATGTACAAATGGACTTTGCATACAATGGCTGTATGACTGGATTGTGATAAGAGTTATATGAGGCCCCAATAAAATGATTTAGAAGAAAAATCTAGAAAAGTTTGCCAAAATGTCAATATAATAATGAATTCTGGTCACATCCTCCAGGACA